>JAYJMB010004042.1:2649-13388 GCA_036873735.1 Pouteria campechiana | reverse complement strand
TTATGCTGGAATATTTGACAAAAATTCTTTCTTGAGTTTGAAGAAGGAGAAAAGAGCAGTTGGTAAGCCACTCGCGTCCGAACAAAGGAAAAGCCATCCCTTTCCCTTCCCTCTGTTGCATCCGACATCCCGATGTCCTGAACCCACACACCCCCCAAAAAAAAAGAGTCCGCGGGACCATTGTCATTTCTCGACATCTCCACTTTAAATTAGGCTTACACTTCGAAAATGGACCGCTAATCATCTTGCGGTCGAGGGAGACACAAACGGACTGGATAAAAGACAACCTTGGCTTGAACAAGAAACGCTTAGAATTCGGATTTAGAAATTCGAAATTTGAATTTAGGGACACCCACCCACAGATGATGAAGATAGGACGAGAGAAGTCCTAATCATGAAGGTGGCCCTACGTAATAGTGTAAAAGGATGAAGGCTACAGTTTTATGCGTTCTGGTGAACTACCGATCCATTTCTCCAAACGCGGGCACCACGGACTTTGAACCTCAAGAGCACGTTCCCGCGAGAAAATTTTGAAGAATCATTAACATGTGGAGTTGAAGTGGGCTCAACGTATGAAAATCTCACGACACTGCCATGAAATTAACTGCTACAAGAAGCAATGTTGTCCACCTATATATGCCTGGCACAATTGCATGTTGTTGATCCACCACTCCTCATTCAACTAAATATTACAAGTGCGTTTAAACAGAAATATGTGCCATCTGTCACTCATAGAAATCATCGTGATGGATTTAGTTGAATTTTCTAATACTGCATGGTTTTGTCCACGTATAGGAGATGAGGGACAATAGAATTGTATTTGCATGGGTGCTTTTGACATCACACACGCTAGCTTCAAGTGTTTAGCGTAATTCTTATATATATATAAGAATCATTCGATCTGTTTTTTATTATTTCAACATTTCAGCTTCAGCTGTATTAAGTTTAACTTAATGATTTTAAATTATTTATTTCAATTATATCAAATAATCTTGGTTTATTTCACTTTAGCTTCTTATCGGTCATTAAACTCTACCAAACTAAATAAATACATGGATAATGTGTACGGAGCTTCTTACCAGTCGCTTCAGCTTCTTATCAGTCATTAAATTTAATATTATTAAAAAAACCTAAACATTGGTTATATATGTGAATTACAAAAGTAAATAAGTGGCCCGCACGACATTATGGTACTATATTTTCTTAATCAATAAATGTATTTGATATCTAGTGTCTGAATTTGATTAAAAAACACATGATATATATTGTATCTAAAGTAATATTTACATGTATTTGTAGTTTATATATATTTTTTATCTCTATATATTGATCTTTTAGCTTAATTAAGAAATTGATTTTTTTATATAAAGGCTCTAAGTTAAAACTAAAGATGAATTTACCATTTAAATATGATTACCCAAACATTAGGCTCCATTTTTAAACATGGGTCTTAGTAACTCTGAAAAGAGCGTCTTACTAACTAAATTCTTCAATCAATATACCAGGTGGTTAGAATTAACTAAATTCTTCAATCGATCGAACTCAAACAAGTTGATAAGCGCAGGGTTGGTGACCAACTGCCAGTTGAATGCGTCAGATATTGGAAATGCGTCAATGACAGCTTAGTATTTAGAAAATCATGCAAGCGAAATTCTGGTTGTTGCGACTTCCAATCTATCAACTAATCTGTGATTTTCTTACACGCGACGTATGGGTGCCTTTCCAATCTCTTGCGTGTCAACAGTTTACCCCGCCAGAGTATGAAACTTCTTTGTCCATTTTCGGCTTTGTTTGTCTCGAACGCCCGCTTCCTTTTCATACGTCTCTACTTTCTCTGCTTCAACAGAAAACGCATTTTACCTTCCCAATCTTCAGAAAACCCAGATTCTCTGCAGAGATCTCCATTACGACTTCGGTGAAGAAGAATCAATCCCTCGATGGGGAGGGATTCTGCCTCCGGCGCGGGAGTCCGAACCCATCTCAGGCGAGGTAGTAATGAGAACACAATCCACCCGCTGTCGGTTGACACGGTGGAGTCGGATCCTGGACCGGACCCGGAGGCTGGGCGGCGGCTAGATCAGTTTCGACCTTTCGGCCGGTGGTTTCCGTGGCTGGTGCCGTCTTTCATTGTTGCGAATGTCGCCATGTTCCTCGTCACCATGTTCGTTAACAACTGCCCCAAGAATACCTCCACCCGGTGCATTGGAAGGATGCTCGGGAGGTTCTCGTTTCAGCCGCTCAAGGAGAATCCGCTATTTGGCCCTTCTTCTTTAACGTTAGTCTCTCCTTTATCTCGTTTTCTTTAAACGTTTTGTCTCTTTTCTCTCTTTTTCTGTTGTTTTATTGGGTTTTTGGGGTAGAAATTCAATGGTATGCATTGGCTTTTATTTTCATATTTGGGTTTGCTAGGATGAATTCTGACTGTAAACGATTCCCAGAGATGGGTTATTGGGTACTTCTTTGTCTAGTTTTAGGTGTTGACTAGAGTAAGTATTTCTTTTATGGCAAATTCTGGATTTGGGAATGTGAAATTTCAGAACAGTGGAGATTGTTCCCCCTTTTCTTGGATTTCTAATTTGAAGTTGGTAAATCTGGTAACTGAGTGGCCTGTAGCAAGGCAGTGCTTTCTGCCTTTGGGCTTCACAAGTTGTTCAAGTAAATATCTAATATATAAATGGGCATAATAAATAACTTGGGTAGGTCACGACCATGTAAATAGAGCTTTTAGAAACTTTTCTAGTCTCGTGGCTTACACAAGTAAACAAAGGATTTCTTTGTCTTCTTCTAAGCATATCTTTGGCATGGAAGCGAATTGATGGATTGAGTTTTGTGCAAGGAGCTTGTGGGCCCAAACGTGGTAAGTGCTAAGGCTTTACATGGCTAGGAATTGAGGAATGTCAGCGCATTTCTAGTTAAGTTTGACCTTCCACCTTGCAAAGGAGCCATGGTTAACCAAGCACAGCAATTATGTTGTCCGATTTGTTGTATTTTCATCCTGGAATTGGATGGTTGAGGAAAGTGCTGGAAGCAGTGAGCAGTGGTGCTTACATGTTGATAGAAAACTGCTGTAATCAGATGGATCAGAATAAGGCTGCTTTCTGGCACCCATTGTATATCAATACCAGTGCCCTATCTATGGTTGATATTCTAGAAGGATGTCTGCTAAAAGCTCCTAGAAAGTTATCCTCTTAAATGACTGGGACATTCTCGCGACACGTTAACATCTTAGAATATTGACCTGCTGAAGATTGTCACAAAAGAAGAAACTACAATTGTGTGTTTTAGTCCAACACTCCAACATAGCTTGTTGAAGCCATCCTGCACTTCGAGGATGAGGCCTTAAGTTCTAGTGCATTTTGCCTATTGAAAAATGAAAAAAAAAAATCGTGCTAAAATTCCGACAACTAATGCATGCAGCCTTTTGGGAGCCTGAGTGGTGGATGCGAAGACCATTTGTCGTAGGTATCTGTTTCCAAATGTCAGCAGGCTCCCTTGCCTCAGAGGTGTGCAGCACCGCTGGACAGCTATTCTAACTGGTCATGGATAGTGACCTTCCTCCCCCATTTCCCTTTTTCCTTTTCCTTGGTATCATGTTTCTTCAAATCACTCTTTCATAACCCATCTTGTGTCTTGATTTCCTAGCAGTCAAATTGAAATGGTCATTCAAGATATAAGCATAAGGTCCTGTGCCTTTCATCCTAAGCCCAAGCCCAGTCTATTTGTGAAACAGTGAAAGGCTCCATCTCACTAAGTAGAGCACAGACCATCATGCACATTCAGGGAGAGAGCACAGACCATCATGCACATTCAGGGAGAGGAGAATATATAGCCACAACATTACATTGCATTGATGAATCTTGCTTATGTTCAATACAAGAAATGTTTAGTGCTATTATTTAAGCCATAAGGCTTGGAGTTGGATGCAGTGATGAAAAGACTCCAGTCTCAACTAGATAACCCAATACAGCACCCATGTGACTCCTTTGCACATCTGTATGTCATCGAATAGTCATATGCTTTATACTTAGGGACATCATCCACAGAGTGCGAGAACTTTCTTTTGGGTTTGAATGTCCAAAATTGGATTGGAGTTCTGACTGCATCAAGGTCTCCCTGATCCTATTGTATGATTGGACAATTTTATCCATTAATTCAAAAAATAAGACTTCTTTTGTTCACTTTAGCCAAAGATCCAGTCATTAGAAAGAAGTTTGTTGCTGTGTACATCTTTCTTGGTCTAAGAAATGGGTATCCACTACTGGTGGAAACATTAGTGAATTTTTCCTTTGTTGTCATTGAGGGTCAGCTGTCCTCTGATTTCTGTGTTGTTGTGGGGTTCTTCGATTGGGGCGATGTTGCAATTTTTAAGCATTTTGACATTCTCCATATCAGAGTTGTCTTTATCTCCAGTTATCTTCGATATAACCCTCCAATATATCCTTTTGATGAATGGGTAATATGATATTGGGAAATGGTTCAAAGGAACCACTCCTTTGAAATTTCAAAGGAACCTTTATTTTCTGATATTGTGAATAATATAAATGAAATCCAATCGAACCATCTTATTTAACACAACTTATTTACTTAGTAATTCAAAGATTAACTAAATAAAATTCTTATGTAGCCCCAAACTTAGGTTCATTTGAGAGCTAATGTCTACCCTTCAAAATTGTTTCATTTCTTGTGGGATCCAAGCATGATTCTACAAAGTTTTGTGACATTCAAGTATATACATAGATTGATATAAGTAATTTTCATATTTTATACATAGTTTTATACATCTTTAAATGGAGTGGCCCACATAGGCCTCTTATTAAAATGATTTTACAAGTTTCGACTAAAGTGATAATGATAAGTATAATGGTCAAAATTGATTTTATCGAATTTTCTTTGATTGATTTAAAAATAAAAAGGTTCCTTTTAAATATGAAAGGAATGGTTCCTTTGAAACATTTCCCTATGATATTAACGGGTGCTGAATGTCTACAGGGCATTAAAAAAGTAGTTGATTTATTTGCAATATATCAGTGTTGATTGTTATCATATTAACTATTTGCCCAAAAGACATATTGATATAATGAAGATGTCAGAGCTAAAGAGAACACTGAAGCTGATAACAGAGAACTTTTGTCTAACCTTGGTTTGGCCTGACTTGGTTGCTAGGCATTTTTTATACAATTTTTATTTTAATGTTTCATGTGCAACAGCTGAGACTATTGCCCGTTGTGGGCCTGTAATGTTTTCAGCTGTCATGATCACCTTTTGTTTCTCTCCCTTTTCCACTATTTTCTGTGCCAAGTGAGATCTATGACAACTTATTATGCTTTGCTTGGTTTCAAAGATAAAAAATGATGGATAAGTTGGATTTGATGAATTGAAGATCCAATGTCTGCTGTAGAAGGATATCAATGTTTCTTTTGTTTTGTCTTTAAATATGGTGTTCATGCTTTTATCTATATCTAAATGATGGCAATATGCAATAAAAAATTGTTAGCAAAACTATTAATACTTGCTTCCAAGCCCAAGCTCAGTCCATGAGATGAGTTGCAACCCAGGTCTTGGACTTATTAGTCTGGGTGGCTGCCTCTCCATTGCCATCTCTAGTCTCCATTGCCATCACTAGTAGAACTTCTTGTTTGAAATTTTGTTGCTGAAGAAACCTGGGATGATTAATTGATATGCCTCTTAATTTTCTAAAATTGAGTTGTCATTTTTTTCCACATTTATTAACTGTGAAAGCAAATTCATGATACTTGCTGTTCCTCAGGCTACAGAAAATGGGGGCTCTAGACGTGCGAAAAATAGTTGACAGACACCAAGGGTGGCGGCTCATCACATGCATTTGGTTACATGCTGGGGTTATACATTTACTTGCCAATATGTTGAGTCTTATTTTTATTGGAATTCGGCTTGAGCAAGAGTTTGGTTTTGGTTTGTATTAAATAATCTCTCAACTTGAATATCTACATTTATTGCCTTTATTTTGGACCAAACATAGTTTCTTATGGAGGCATTGCATGCATTGTCTGGATTTTCTTCTCTTACTACAGAGGAGCCTGTGTTTGAAGTTGATTTTAGGTCCACACTTGAAATCTCTCTCAGAATAAAAAATTCCTATGGTTGCTGGCAACTGGATGATCTGGGAAGAAATTTTAACACTACACAACCAATAATGGCCAGATATTGTATTGCTAAGACTTACATTTTTAGTTGCTGACCATCCACATTCGATAGCGAAAATGATTATATCATTTATTTGGATCTCTGAGCCATATTATATTGTTAATATTCCATTGTTAGTACATGGACATTCACATTCAACAGCTAGGCTCTTTATATCATTTATATGGGGTCTCTGAGCCATTGGCCCCACTTCCATGGAGTGTAAACGAAGTGTTCATTGATGCCAGACTGCCTTGCTTCTTGCTTCTGATATTTGCTCATCTAGTAATCACAGTTGTTGATGTTCAAAATACTATTTTCCACTGCATTTTTGCAAGCATTCACAGCAAATTTGTGTCCTCATAGAAAACAAGTTCAGGAAGGGTGAGGAAAGCATTTGGACTCTCCATTGCACATACTGGTTGTTGGGAATTAATTTATCTGCAAATCCATCTTCTTATGTCAATGCTTACATTTCAAGATGCCTTGTCTTGTTGATAAACATCTCTACATTTTGGTTCAAAATTACATATTGGAGTAGTATTTCTAATCATCTAAAGTCCACTTCATCATTTTACAGTGCGAATTGGTGTTTTGTATGTCCTCTCGGGGTTTGGTGGCAGCTTGTTGTCAGCTCTTTTTATCCAAACAAGTATATCTGTTGGTGCTTCTGGTGCACTTTTTGGGCTACTAGGTGGCATGCTTTCTGAACTCATCACAAATTGGACAATCTATGCTAACAAGGTATCAGTATCATTGCATTTCATAACATGATTTTTTTGGGGATTTGGTTTGTTGATCAGGCTACAGGATCTTCTGCCTTATTCCGATTTGTATAGCATCCTGGAGCCCTTAAGAGTTTACTAATGGTCCCATGTCTTGGTGATCCAGACCATTGTTCCAGTATTAACTCGACCCTGAAGAAGGTGCTCCAACTTGTCATCAATCTTAAGAGCTTAACTCTTGAACAAGGCATGTAGATGTGTCAGTGGTCTATTTTCGATGAAAAATGACAAATCAGGTGGTAAATTCTTGTTATTTGAGATTTCTAGTGTGTGGGCTATCCCTGGTGGACCAAACAGAAGAACAGTAGTCTGGATCACCAAACAGTATGAATGCTAATGGAAGTTTGAACTTTGAAGTGCACTAGATATATATATATTTTAATTTTTGGGCTCATGTTCATACTTACCATTGTTTGGCTACATCATGCGCTTTCCTAACAGTCTCCAATTTTATTGTCAGTTGGCAGCATTGTTGACTCTCGTATTCATCATTCTGATCAATTTAGCCATGGGAATCCTCCCACATGTGGACAACTTTGCTCATATTGGAGGATTTATTTCAGGATTTCTTCTAGGATTTGTGTTTCTGATTCGCCCTCAGTTTGGATGGATCAGCCGTAAATACAGGCCTGCAGGATATGATCTTGCCCAAGCTAAGCCAAAGCACAAACCATATCAATATGTATTCTGGGTCATTGCTTTGATTGTTTTAATTGTTTGGTAAGTCACTGAAACCTTTTTGTTTCTCTATCCTTTCAGAAATGATTTTCTAAGTGACTAGGTACACATTTATTTCTTGTTGCCACTGAAATTGTGTTGCTGAGAACTGTGACCAGGCACTATACTTCCACTTTTTGTTACCAAATCTTCTAGAAAAGTGCCATGGAAATGCATAGAGTTTTTGCTCCATGCCACACGCATGTAAGGATATCATTATCAACTAGGTTTTGCTTAATCGGTAATTAAGGATATATTGGTGGTCCCCAAAAAGGATATTGCTTTTATTGAAGATAATATCATTTTTTATTGGGGAACCTTATCGGAACAATAAAAAAATTAAAAAATTGAAAAATATAAAAAATAATAAAACCCCATGATAAATTAAGATACACATAATGGTGAGTGATCATTGAGAACCAGTTTCACAAAAGCTTAATGTTGAACTGCTTCATGTGATAATTTGATGGAATCTGTTCCATCCATTGCACTTATCATATTGTGTTTAGTTAAGAATATAATAATAATTTTTAAAAATAGGATTAGGTGAGCCAACAAATTATGATCATTTTAGAGTGAATATAAATCCATTAAAGTTCTCATCTTATGCACGGTCCACATCAATCTCTGATTAAAATGATTTTAAGTGTCATTATTAAATGAATAATGATAAGTGCAACGGACTCCATCAAATAATCTTAATTGCGCCCACATAAAGTGGTTTCACTCAAACGTAAATACATATTTGAGCTAAACGTATTACTTCAAATGTCAACATTCAGTGAGTAATAAAAATAAATAAGAGAGCTATACATGCAATCCAATAAATTTAGTACAATTTTAATATATGAAAATTAGGTATATATTAATATAAACATATATAAATAACATACATTAAATAGATAAGCTTTTAATGATTTAGGGAGGTTATTATAGTTGTTTGAGAAAAAATAAAGGAAGGAATAATAAAAAAATGCTTCGGGCAATAATTTGTATGACAATTGATAAATTCAAGATAATATTGATAATATCCTTGATTATATCAATAAATTTGAGATAATATCAATAATAGCAAAGATATATCAATAATATCTCTGATTTATTGATAAAATTGGAATAGATGAGTATATTGGTTTCCTATAAGAAAATGTATTGGCCACATCCTAGAAAGATAATATTGTAGATAATATCAATAAAGCAAACACTGATCAAGACTTTTTAACTGGAATAGCCTGTAGGTGAGATACATGGTTCTAAACCTGGCTGAAGCCAAACTAGATATTGACAATCTTCCATTAACATCTGAGATACACGGCTTGATCCTGTCAGCATTACCTGGCATATCTGTTTTCTCCATTTGTCAGGAAGGTTGCTCCTGAATGATTCTGGTGGGCTGAATCACACGCATAACTTCTATTCTCTAGCTGAATAAAACTTGACGTAATTTCTATATTTCCCATATTTCAGTGTTTTCTTTGATGGTT
Organism: Pouteria campechiana; assembly: GCA_036873735.1. Classification (NCBI taxonomy): domain Eukaryota; kingdom Viridiplantae; phylum Streptophyta; class Magnoliopsida; order Ericales; family Sapotaceae; genus Pouteria; species Pouteria campechiana. Next base: position 4,240 of record JAYJMB010004042.1, on the reverse strand, counting down.
GATATTGTTCTCTGGTATCAGCAATGGTATCACTGATGTCAATAGATGTTTCTATTATCTCTAGTCAGCTATACGTGTGATGATGCCAATGTTAGAACACAAGGTGGCTACATTAAATATCTTGAGGGAATGCCTCCAAAACAGTTAGGCTACTGAGGAAATTGCCTCTGTCTGGATCCTCCTGTGAAAAATTAGACCACTAATCTCTATTTTGCCTTATTTTCTCACTTGTCTAAGAGAGAGGTATGCTTCTCAATTTCTCAAATCTCTTTTATAGACTGAGACAGTCTCAGCCAAGCAAGTTCTTAGGTACTGGAGTCTCTAAAATGAGGTGGAACTTCCAACCTGGTTTGATTTTCTCATTGTATTATGTCTCTTAATAGAGTAGCAGTGACTGTGGATTGTAAACAAAATTACTAAAGAAAAAGGAAAATAATCAGATTACTTTTGTTGTTTAATTTGCTTACATAGATTATTGGAACCCCAAGCCTCTGAAAATATATTATTTTCTTATGCAGAAATTCCTAACTCTTGATACCCATGATTCAATGATCCAGCTTTAGAAGGTTGATCTGGGTCTCATTATGCATAAGGAATGTCTGAACCTTTCGTTACTGGCCTAGAAAAGATATATAAAAAAATAAATTCAATAATTGACATCAGTATTTAATAGGCCAAATACTGCAAGTTTAGGATTTTTCAGTCACGGGGAGTTTTCAGCAATACTGGGGGCCACATCCAATCAACCAGAGCATCAAAACAGTCAACTATATTCTGATGCTAAACTTGAAGTGCCTTTGTGCTGAGTATGACCCATTCGTTACAGACCAGGACAGAGCTTACTTCACAGTTTAATGTCAGGACTCAAGCAGCTATATATTCCCATAGTAATCTTGGTTGGTACTTGGTACCACGTAACTTTTTGGACATTCATCCTTGGTTCACGTACATATGGACCAGCTAGATTTTCTGTTGGGTGTGGGCTTTAAGAAATGAATGGTCCTTTATAAATCTCCATCAAGTCCAATTCAATTTGCTTTTTGACTCAGATCTAATTGCGAGCCTGTGGAATCTGATTTAAAGCCATCCTAACTTCACAGGTATACCGTGGGTCTCATCATGCTCTTCCGAGGGGTCAATGCAAATGACCACTGCTCATGGTGCCATTATTTGAGCTGTGTTCCCACATCAAGATGGAACTGCAAGAGTGAAGCCATTTCTTGCTCGGTATCTCTTTCTCTCTCTCTATGCATAATTCTGCTTGATTTCAATGACAATAATCCATTTTCAGAATTGCATGTCATCTGAGTAATGCCAAAGGTGCACCAGGTATCGTCACATGGAGACAATTATCACATTCACTCAACTTTGGGACAAGGATTTTTAACAGTGGATGGCTTTCTCCAGCAAAGATGGTTGCAATTCATCACCTGGCACATGGTAGGTATTTTTAATGGAGGAGGATGCCGACCTCATGCATCTACCATGTGCCAGGTGATCAATGTGCACTGTCTCCCTTGGAGATAGTGGCGATTGTATTAAATCCTTACTCCCAATCTTGCATCAAGATCATTCCATGTGCAATGAAGTG
>JAYJMB010004040.1:0-13392 GCA_036873735.1 Pouteria campechiana | reverse complement strand
TTTCATCCATTTATATAATTTTTTGATAATAAACTTCCTCAAAAATTAAATTGTACAGTATGTCGCATTGTAAAAATCTCTAAAACTTTACAAGAGTGAACATTTACATTTTTGAAATTTCTAGGGCCTTACAATTGGTTATGAAATAAGTATTAGAAGTGCAAGAAACATTTGATATGTTAATGAATGATATTAAGGTTGTAATAAATGGATTAGGTAGGTTGCATTTCGTTGATCAATTGAGTAAAAAATGCTCTAGTGACAAGTTATGTAAATTGAAATTGATATATGATACAGGTATAGAGCCAATGAAGCATGGTTAGAAGTCAAATGATGAAATTTGAGGATCTACGAAGTGTTCTCAAGGTAACTAGGCATGGTTTTGTTGAATGATGGGTATAGTGTTTGTCTCATTTGTTTGAACCGGGCATGTATGATTGGATTGGGATAGTGGATATCCTGTGATGTTTTAAAGATTGATGTTTATTGGTTTTATGAATAAATTAATGTTAGGGATAGCAAATATCCCTTGGGTTGAAATAAGTAGTGTTTGCTTATATTATGAGCATATGATTATTTTTATGTATAAGTGTCTAAATGAATTGAATATAAAATATTCTGTCTTTGAATATGAAGTGATAAGTGAATTCTTCATTGAATGTGAATCACAGATATCCCCTTAAGATATATTAGTTGATGTTATTATGTGATACAAAAATGTGGATTGAAGTGGGGATGATGCATAGGGATAATGTCACGCCCTGCCTTCCGAGGCGCGACTATCATTTTACACTATATTTCACCTCGATTTGCCCACTTTAAGGGTGTGGTGCTTAAGTTCCATTTTGGAATTCGACTAGTTTCTACAAAAAATTTGATAAATTTTTCCCTAAAATTGGGGTTCTCCAAACCTGTATAATCATACTCCATAACATATTATATATTAACTTAAAATAAAACAGTGAAATAATTTTAAAACATAAACTCTCACAATCCCACAACCCAAGATTGAATGTGAATCATGATGGCAATACATCCACTAAGCTAACATATAATTCATCTATAAATACAAATATTTTATTATGACAGGCCCTTCAATTATACATCAATGATAATATTCTAACTACGATTATACAATCTAAATAAATTGCAAATCCAAATTATTCTATCATAAGAATAATGTCTTCCAAGCTAGCTCACCAGTCCCAAGCCTCAGCTAGGATTCTTTACCTGATCTGTCAGCTAAAAAAATAAAACAAGAAGGCACAAGTCTGAGCAATTCAGTAAGTAGGCATATAATAACAAAATATAATCAATAATCAAGATACGTTATATTGATTTCCAAAACAAATTTAGTTCATGCTCAATATTACTATATCTCAAACATTCCATCTTCATCATCACAATTATCAAATTTCATAATTTATACATATTTCAATGGGATAATCTTTGTCTCTTTCAATAGACATCCATAAACAAGAATAATAATCATACAATAAACATTAATAATCTAAACAAAGGGATATCCACTATACCAACAACCAAATACACCAATCTTAAACACATAAGTGATGTTCACAATCCCAACCAAAACAACCATACTGGGATACAATCAAATAGGATTTTCATCTCCAATCATACAATATAGCTAATCAAAGGAGGGGCACCTACTTACCTTAGGTTCTTAGCTCTCAACCATTCTTCCAACTCTATGCCTTTTCATCCTTTTCAGATCATCCTGTATAGGGTAAAATCTCCTTCATTACAAACATAGCTTGAACTAATTTCTTCCAAACCAATGAATATGATTTATATCTAAACCCATATATCTCAATAGGGAATCTTAAATAATTTTCATATTTAACTACATAAAATCTAAATCCTCATACAAAAAAATTAATATGCTATTAACCTCAATGATCGAAACAAACCAGCTAGTTATGTCCTCAACTCGCCCAATTTGTCACTTAAAAACTTTATAGTCAAAATCCTTTTTAACCCAAATTGGATCTTGGTCCAAATATCAGATTCTTCATTCCTAAACAACCCAAATAAATCTCAAAATAGTTTATCTCATGTCTTAATCATTTTCCCCATAATTATTACTTTTAAAATACCAAATTGGGGAAAAATTACTGTTCAAAGATTGGTAAGAAATCCTAGCAAGCCAAATCCATGGATTATTATGTCCAAATCACTATAATCGACCATAAAATCATTTGTCCTATGATTTTCATACCAAATTCATCATTTTCCCCCCAAAATTCCATTACTCTAAAACCTTAGTTCAATATAGACATGAATTCAAATGGGGAAAATGACTTACCATGTAATTCAAAGATGGTCTTCTCCCATGAATAAGAATCTCAGCTCAAAGCTCCCCTTAGTTTACTTCGCTCGCAAGAATTCTAATCTTCCTTTATTTCCACCATTCAAATACCAAAAACCCATTTCCCTTAGCATGCTTCGATGATAATCTTTCAAAATCCACTTGTTTCCAAGTCCAAATGATAAGAACTTACATCAAATGGGGCTAGGGCATGAAGTTTGGGACATGGGAGAAGAGATAGGATGGATACAAATGAAAATGAAATGGGATTTGGGTTTTAAAAGTCGCATTTTTTTGGTGCTCCAACATGCTAGACCCTTGCCGTGGTAGGAAAAAGTCTTGTAGCCCTTGCCATAGCAAGGACTTGCTGATGGCCAAAATGTGCATTTTAGGAGCCTTGCCATGGCAAAAAATGGCCTTATCATGGTAGAAAAATTGCCTTGCTATGGCAAGGTCATGTTGTATGCCAAAAATTTGATTTTTTTGGAGCCTTCTCGCAGCAAGAAAATTTCATCCCGATATAATTTGGTATTTTGAGAATAACGTTTGCATATGATGTGTAAATGACCTGATTTTTGAGACATTGAAAAGATAACTTCAAGGGATACAACTTTTATGTTAAAAGCTTTTCCAAATAGGCCCCAAAATATGTCAAAAGTTTCAATAAATTTGACCTATCTCATTTATCTTGTTATTTTTCAGTCATTTGGAATAGTTTTGGTGTATTAGTCATAAATTTCTCATACGATATAGAAATTGAGTGATTTTCCTTCCATTGGACAGAAAATTTCATGATATACAATATATATATTGAACATTATTTCAAATTAGTCCATTATCCATGTAAAAATTCAATCACAATAATCCCTTTTTCAAATTCAGCATTTACACTTATGAACGATCATCCATAGCCTCATTTTACATAAAACATTTCAAATTTGCCAATAATCACTTCCCACACATCAATACATAAAATGAGACATGTTCATACCATTGACTACCTCATTTGAGGTAAATTATCAAAAATCACTTATTCAGTTCCTTTTAACCAAATTTTTTGCTATAAGTGACTCCACATGCCATTTTTATTCCAAAATGCTTTAAGACTCAAACTAATATTTTACACATATTATAATACTTATACTAACTATCTTAGGCTATTTGCATTGATCATAAATATGCTTTTTCCAAATTTACCATTTCAGTTCTTTTATCTTCTAAAAATTGTTATATAATTTAAATTGATAAAATTTCTAAACTTAAAGCATCAAACTCTACCCATATTCACATAAGAAAATTTCAATCACCTCAAAACATCATATAAGGCTATTCATATATGTCATAGACATGCTTTTGCTCAATTTCACCTATTGAGTTCTTTTACATAACCTTCAACTTAATAATTCAAATTTTCAAAATTATCTTAAAATTTTGATTCAATATCTCATACACATCACATTATACATAATAATCATGCTATATTGGTCATTCAATTCATATACATGACTTTACTCAAAATCATTACTTGGGTTCATATCACTCCATTCAGTCTTTCATAGCAATTGCTTTATCAAATACAGTATATCACCTCAATTCCTCACTTTACTAAAATGCAACAAATTTTCCCCAAATTTCAACACCATAGGTGTTACAGATAAGGATTACTCCAAGATTCATATAGGATAATTGAATGAGCATATGTATTGATGGAATGAGAATATTTTGATAAGTCGTGTCCGAGTGGCACAATTATGAGATGCTCATACCGATATGACATATTGGTGATATGTGATGGTCAGGATGATTGGTCTTTTGGTATGAAATATGCTATCTTTGAATTAATTATTGTTTATCTAACATGTATACTTACTGAGTTGACCAGACTCATGCCTTCGTATTTAAGATTTTAGCTGACAAGTTAGGTAAAAAATCCCAACTATGGATTGAGGCTTATGATGAAGATTAAAGAAATCTTTTATAGTATGATTGATAGGAATGGTGGTCTTATAGTATTGTATTTATGAAATTATATAAGTGTATTTAAAAGATTTGTATAATCAAATATATTGGCATGTTATAGTGGTTTAATTATGTATATTTCAAGTGATGTATATTGCCATTATGATCAGTTTTGATCCTAGCTAGCTATTTGTCAGTGTGAGTATAAGTTGAATGATTAGTATTAGTGTTTTATAATTATTGAATTATCAATTTTATATGATTAAATGAATGCATAGGTTATAGCCTCTTATTTCAAGGGAGACTCTACCAATTTTTGGCAGAAACTTCCCTTACAAATAGCAAAATTCTAGGGGAATGGTGAAATGCATAGGCCCCAACATGGGGCATGATAGAAAGAAATGATTTACACATTTATACTGTCACTTGAAATGCAAAGGAAGCTTTAATACAAGTTGAAAGTGCTCTTTGATGACTTGAAGATTTTCCTTCTTGTAGTTGAGAGCCTTTACTACATAATTTATAAAAATGGAGGCTTGAAGGCTTTGAATGCTCACGAGTATGAAAGTTAAAGCTCACAAATTTAGCATCTTATTCAATTTATCAACATTACTCCTTTTATAGATCTCCTTGAATTTCAATCATTGGAGGTAATTGGGGAGCATTAAATGCATTGAAATATTTAAAAATTTTGACCATTGTAGTTGTCAGCCACATGGTAAGCGGCTACGGTATTTGGTTGTCGTTCAAAGGTAGATTGGCAAGTGACTTTGTTATTTGACTATGGTCTTTGCACTTTAAACACTCTAGGCTACCTTACTGGATAGTGGCTAGAGAATTACAGGAGGCTATAGTGCTCAACTGCACTTTTTAGGTGGTTGCACAAGGTAACTTGGATGGGGCTAAATTTTCCAGCATGTTTGATCTTTGTGTTGCTAGGTAATAGGTGGAGATGGCTTGCATTTTTCTATGCTTGAGTGTTGTTCAAAGACATGTTGCTAGAACCTCCTAGGCAGTTGCTAGGCGACTAGGCCTATTCTGCTGTAACATTGTAGGCAGTATTGGCAAGCAACTACCATTTGGCTACCAAGGTCTAGTGACAAAGTGTCTTTCTAGAACCCTTCAAGTGAATGTTGTAGGCAGCTAGCAATCGGCTATGGTCGCAGGAGAATGAGCTAAGCTGCTAGTAATCAGCTATGATTTATACTTAGAGTGTTTTTGCACTTGTAAATTCATTAGCCCACATAACACCTATGCCATCACCTTTATGATTTTATCAATCGTCAAAATATGTTATTCTTAATTAAATACAAGATGGAGTATTATAATATGTTTTGTGGAGATCAAAAGAATCATTGGTTTGTATATTGTTGATTGAAAAGCATGCATGTAGCATGAAATTGACAAAGCACATACTCGCATTCTCATTGTGCAAAGAGATTAATGAAGCATGAGTTTCATGATGTTCCTTGGCTAGTGTCTTGAATGATTTTTGAGTTATTTGTGCATATTGGATCCATCTGGCATGTTTTTGATTGTTTGAGAGAGATTATACACGATATCTCATGAGTTTATGGTTGCCATTTTGCTCGAGGATAACCAAAAGTTAAGTTTGGGTGCAAATATTAACTTAATTTTATATAGTGTTTTATGCCCATAATTTATGATGATTTATTCCTATTATTTGATGATTTGGAATGAAATTTGACTATTTGGACTTTATGGTATACTAATCTTGTGATTTGAATGACTTTAGGAAAAGTTAGTGGAAATTGGCAATATTTGGTTTAAGGAGTCTCAAAATTTCAATTATGGAGAACAAGGCACATGCGGATGTTTGAAATAAAGTGTGGGACCTACTTGAGATGTGTGTGGATGATGATGCAGAAAGCTATAGAGATTACATCATGATGCTCTACATCATGCTTGCATCATAGAAAACCCTAATTTTGAGTATTTGAAGCTATATCTTTTGGGAAATTCAATTCTATTCATCCAAGGTATATGTAATGATTCAAGCAACAAAGAATCTATAGTTTTACCATGAAAATTTGGGGTGAAGAAATTAGTAGTGATCTCCTTGATGAACAGAATGGGTTATGCTCATAGTTACGATTTTCTAAGTCCTCATCAATGGAGTTAGCAAGAGAAGAAATCCCAGTTATCAAAGGGACATTTGAAGAGATGTTTTGGGAGACAAAATCCAAGCCATCCATCCATCATAGAGAGGACATCCCACTTGTGTTTTCAGGATTCTTGAATTCACTTTGGTGGAAGCAATTGAAGATAAAAATGTTACTTGCAAGGAGAAGCTATGATCATAAAATCATCCAATTCAAGGCTATATTTCAATATGATGATTTTATACATCTCACATTCAGCTTTCATATGATTTAATTGAAGGTTTAGATCATTAAAAATCATAAGGGAAAGTGGTGTGATAAGCTCATAATTCATCATATTTTAATAACTAAATTCACATATTCTAAATCCTCAATTAGCATGATTTCATCCACATTATATCAAATCTTGCAATTAATGAAATTAATTTGTGTTTCAGGTAAATTGGTGGAATTGAGACCAATTTGAGCAAAGACATGCTATTTTTGGCACAGTAATATTCATGGGAATAAGTAGCATTATGTAGCTGATTATGAAGTGGATAGCTAGTAGACAGATTGTTAGATGCATGGTTGAGATCAATTGCTTGAAGACGGAGTCATTACTTTGATTGCAATTCAATTAGAACTTCAATACAGTATTTCCAAAGTATTTTTGTAAGTTGTAATGTGAATTGTACAAAAATAAGATGGTGGGATGTGTGTGCATCAATTCAATTGAAGAAGGATTTTAATTTTTAGATGCTTCACATGCAAAAAAAAAATTATAATATTTCAGTGGCAATTCAAGGCAGATTTTGGCACAAATATAAGATGATTTGGAAAAAATTTTAAACATAAAGTTATAGACCTTAAAATTATATATCTAAAAAATAAAAAATAACATGATTCGGAGTTATTGTGAAGAAGTTATGGCCAAAATACTATAATAGTCTCCAGAGATTTCTGAACAAAATTTCAGATGTGCATTAATAGGGGTTACTTTAAGGTAGTTTTTTGGCACATAGGTAGGATGATTCAGTGAAATTATTTAACATAAAAGATCTATATATGGAAATTATAATTCCAATAAATTAAAAATCACATGATTTATACATCATATGAGAAATTTATGATAAACATACAAAAATTATTCTTGGTAGACAGACTTTGCGCACAAAAATATGATATTTTTAGCAATTGCGTATACTATGCAAAAAGTTACTTGGGAATTTCATATGGAGGTGCAAGAGAACCCTAAATTAGGTTATTTAAAGAGAATTTGAGCTATATAACAAGGGAGGACATGTCCAAGTAGATAGTGGCAGACTTTTGCAAGGAGATAAGAGAGGAGAGTTCGAAGCACGGAAGATCATTAGAGAAAGCTGCTGCAACTTGAATATTTTGTTTTCTTTCAATTTAGTTCATCTATTATTTTTAAAATCAACATTTAAACTTGGATTACAATGATGTTTATTAATTACATAGTTGGTTTTAATTCAATTATAATATTCTAAATTTCTTTTATCTAGGGTTAGATGTATCTTAGCAATGAATCTTGTGCTGATGTTTGATTTTTGAGTTTGATTAACTTCTTCTTCATTGTTTCTTCTTTTCTATGCTTAATGCATGTATGTAATTAGCACAATATCTGGGGCTAATGTGGGTGGGGAGTGATTGCCTAGGCTAAAAGAGCGTAGTTGATAAGTTGTGGCTCCTAGTAGGCTTCTAAGCAAAGGGGGGCAGGAATGAACTATCCCACATCGAAAAGAGAGGAGAACATCTTAGGCTTATATGTGGGGTTTGAGAAATGTTGTGTAGAGGTCTTTTCCTCTAAGGTGTATGGGTACAGCCATGGGGGAGATAAAACCATGAGGCATTTCATTTGTATCGGATAATGCCAAAGCGGATAAAATCTACATAGTGAGTCTCAGGCTGTTATAAATGGTGTAGAGTCCCATAGGATGGCTTAACCCAAGAGGAAGGGGTGAATTGGGTAAATAAAAATTCATTGCTTAACCTATGGTGAGTCATTTTCCTCTTTTCATGCTTGTGTATGGTGTGGCATAAGATGAATAATAAAAATAATAAAATGCATGAAGAATAAAGCAAATGAACAAACATACTCATGCAAACAAAACAATTTTTATATTAGTTCAGGACCTTGTCCCTACATCCACTCTTCCAAGAGCACACACTCATTGTGCCTTGGGTTCCACTATACACCGTACAATGGAATACATAAGTGTCCTCAATACTTCTTCTGGATTCCAACTCTAGGATGCATAAGCAAGTGTCCCTGACACTCTTTTGGTTTTACAAGCTTACTAAGAAACTCATTGGTTTCAAAGGTCACTAGCAAACTTGATGGTTTTCCTGAATTCATCAACAACTCATTACATTGTGGTTTTTACGAGCTCATAACAAACTCACTAGTTTCAAAGATCACTAGCAAACTTGTTGGTTTTCTAGAGCTCACCAATAACTCTTGGGTTTTAAGTTTACCAGAAAAATGACACTTTACAAGTGTTACAATGAAGCATAGGGAAAGATATAATCTCTCTCTTAGCTCATGTAATAGAAAAATCTTCCCATAATGTAAAGACAATGGCCATAAGGATAATCAGATGGAAGCTCATGAAAGATAAATGATGATTTAAGCTCTTGGCCATGGGTGGAAGGATTTGCATTAGGTTAGATGCATCTGAAAAGTATTCCTTCACTACCTTTGAATCATCCCCCTTTTCTCCTTAAATAGCTTTTTCATACTTTTGACCATTGGAGAAGATGGGTTTTGTTGAATATAGAAACAAGAGTAGCATTGAATGAATAAGACCATTTAAGTTTTCTATCGTTGAAGTCTAGGTCTTTCTTATTTGTCTCGAGTTGCTACATCATCATTCAGAGAGGATAATGAGTTGTGTTAAAAGGTGTTCCTCATTTGACTCATCACAGCATTGAAAGTCTTGCAGCACCACTAATTGCCAGAAATGGTGATTAGTATAAGTCTACACAATGATGGCTCGAGTGCAGATGCCATTTGTATACTTAGTCACATAAATCAATTTTCCTTTGATAAGTCACAACCTCTTTATCTATTTGCATTTATCTACCATAAGTTGTAGATGAATTCTTCCAAGGTTTGTCTATTAGTTGAACTTCCATAAGAATGATTTTGTCTGTTGCAAGTACCAAACAAACATTGAATGAACCAGATGAAGTTGAACTGACTGATAGATAAACTCTTCCTTATCTGCCTCAATTCCTCCAGAAGATTTGTTTGTTGATCGATCCTTCGTGAATGTTGTTTATCTGTTATAGATAACAAGTCATCTCTGGATGCCATTGACGAAGATAGACTGATTGATTGATAAACATCTCCTTCTATATGAACAGATAAAGTGCGATGTGCTTCTTTTGTTCTTTGTCATCTGTTGGAGGTGACAGACAAAGTTCGCTCAGTATTACACTAACAAATGAAGTGTATGATTTTCTTCTTTTGTTCCTTGTTGTCTATTGAAGGTGCCAGACAAAGCTAACTTTGACTTGCTCGAACAGACGGAGTGTAGTATTCATCTACTGTAAGTGATGGACAAAGTGTTGTTTTTCTTGGATAAAGTACTCTTCATGTCGCATAGGTTTGTTTGCTATAAGTTATAGACGATCGTGCCTTTGTCTGTTGAAGCCCATTATAGATGATCATGCCTTTGTCTATTCAACTTCATCTATACTCAATGTGCAGCCTCTGCTTTGTCTTCTGCTTTGGCTGATACTTTTTCTGTTGTGACAGGCAACCTTTTGATCAGAAGACTAGGCAAAGTTCTTCAATTATTCTGCACACTTCAAGCAACAGAAGGGGTTTGTTCTAACAACTTCAATGTTTCTTCATTTTTGATTTGTCTGTCTTGGCTCAACTGAAGTTGCACTCCTTTGTATCAAGCATTCTTATCCTCAAACAAATTCTTTCTTTAAGTTTGTTGACCAGACAAAGTCTCTTTTCTTGTGCCTGGTCATTTGGGTGACTACTTCTTTGTCTTTCTTTATTTGTCTACCAAGTAGTTGAGTTGCTTCTTCATCCTTGTAAGTCTTGAACAGACTTTGATTAGATCAAGTGTAAGTGGTGCAAATTTCTCGAACACAATTGAAGCTCTATGATCATGGCTTTATCTTTAGCTTTTTATTTTGCATTTGTCTGTTGACATTTTCTTGTTGAGGTTTTGGCTCAATTCAGTAAATACTTTCAAGAAGGAATTGAATATTTTTCCTGATTATTCTGCTTGCCTTCTTGATTCAATGATGTTGCATTTATAATCGCTTTGAATTCCAGCCATTAGTGGTAGGTGAGCTCTATTAATGATAGAAGACTATTCTGATTAGCACATTTGAATTGTTTATCTTCTACTTAATCCTCGTCTGCTGAAATGCCTGTAGTGCCGACCTTGGAGAAGATGATTTCCTAATTCTTAAGAAGTATCGGTCAAACAGTTTTTGCAATGGCTGATTCTTTCATTAATATGGAAAGAGCCTCATTAATGCTGGATAAAGATCAATGATTCAGTTTGTTCGTTGCTCATTTTCACTTATCACAGACAAAGTATTTGTCCAACTATCCATCAGACAAAATCCCTTCATCTTCTAGTTTGTCCATGGTAAATAGCAAACGAATCCAGTTAGCGTGAATGAGTTATCTTTCTAGCACTTTGTCTATTGGTTTGTCCATTACAAGTAATAGAGAATCGGGGAGGCATAGATGAATATCTTTTCAGCACTTTGTCAGTTGGATTATCTGTTGTAAGTAACAAATGAATTGTAGTAGCGCAGATGAATTATCCTTCTAGCAGTTCATATGTTGGATTGTCTGTTGTAGGTAACAAACAAATTTTAGAGGCACAGACAAATTATCCTTCCATCAGTTCATCTATTGGATTGTCTGTTGTAGGTAACAAATGAATTATAGAGGCGCAAACGAATTATCCTTCCATTAGTTCGTCTGTTGGATTATCTGTTGTAAGTAATAGACGCATTGTAGAGGTACAGATGAACTTCACTGCTCTGCATTTATCTATTTTTAATAAATGATCAATGGTACGCAATTTGGCTGTGACTCACTTATAACAGATGAAATCTATTGTATGCTTGTTACTTTGCATTCATCAAAGATAATCTTTACTTTGATAGACGAATGATAACTCAGTTGTTTCCTTTTCATTTAAGCTTTGATTATAGCAGTACTTTATCTTTTGCTTCTGCACTTGCCCAACCTATTTGTCTTTTCATTCAAACAAATTGATGCCTTGGAATATCTCTTGATTCTTCTTAGTGTTCTTTTGTCTATGTGGCCTGCACTTTGATTCTGCATGCTAAATGCTTGGCAATATCCATTAGCATATAATCTTTAATCAAGTTTTATTTATTATTGAAACTAGGCATTTATGCTAAAATTCTCCTCCATTTTGATGATGACAAAAACTAAATAAAAATTATCTCATAAAAGATAATCTCCCCCTGAATGTATGCAATCAAATAAAAATATTTTGCAAAGTTTAATCATTCCTCAAGTTGCCATTGTCAATGATTTCCCTTGACTAGTTTTATATGTATTCTCCCCCAGATTAATTCAAGATTATGCATTTTTGCATTTTTGTGTTCTATGACACCCTAGGATTTTGAGGTAAGGCAATGATTTTGAGGGTGTTAATTTTAGGTAATTACATGTTTGACCACATCTTGTACCCAATATTTGGCACATAATATGAATGATTTAGAAAAAGTGTCCAACAAGAAAGTTGTATCTTTTAAAATTTACCTTACAATGAATCAGAATCACATGAATCAGATATTATATAAAAACATTATAGCCAAAATACTATGATTGTCTCTAGAGTTTTAAATTAGATCAAAATAAAAGGTGTCACTTTATGGGAAAATTTATCATATTTGTAGACTGAATTAGAAAAAGTGATAAATATAAAAATTATAGATCTTCAAATTATCTTTCAAACACATCAAGAATCATATAATTGGGACATTTTGTGAGGAAGATATGGCCTATTTACAAAAATTTCTTTGGGCTAGCAGCAAGTTAGTGTCACGGCACTAATCTAAAATGGGATTTTATGCAGCAAGTTAGTGTCATAGCACTATCGCGGAAATGGATGATTTTGGTGCATTGGAGCACCGAAAAGCCATAATTTTCAAGGGGTTTAACCCCCCTTTTTCTACATTTCATCTTCCCCATTCTTCTTCCCACGCCCCAAGCTCCAAAACCCATCATTCTAGACTCAATTTTTAGGTGATTTGAGCTAGAAATCTTCTAGATCTCTATGTGAGATCATGGGTTTATGGATTAAAAACCCATTTTCTTATTGTTTGGGTATGTCTTCCAGGTTGGAAATCCTAGTGGACGTGATTCATGGTGGATTTGTGGAGAGTTGGGATTGAAAATGATGATAAGATGAACGTCATGCTTGAAAACCCAGGTAGATCCTTTTTCCCCACACAATTTTATGGTTTTGCTATATTAGGGTTTATACTCCAAATTTGTGAATAGTGATTTTGGGAGTTTTTGGATGATGTTTAAGTTGAATTCATGAGGAAAATAAGTAAATAATGATTTGTGATGTATTTGCATTGATTTAGACTTGGAAAAATTATAATTTTGCATAAACCCTATTATAAACAGTAACCCATAGAATGAAATTGAAATGAATTCATGTAAATTGATGATAAAAACTATTAATAGGTAAATTTTAGTATATTTGGAGTGATTTGGAATTAATAAAACGGGATTTCTCCTTATCTATGGCTATGAACAATAATTCATGAATAGTAAACATGGGGATTTTGTGTAAAACTTGATTATATATAGTTTAATTGAGTTAGAAGTGTGATTAGCATGCATTTAAGGTAAATTTAAGATTAACAATGCTATGGGTTTATTATGTATAGTTGGGAATGAAAATCCCCTAACCCATGTTGTTAAAGAATTTGTAAACAAATGATGCT
>JAYJMB010004039.1:0-13392 GCA_036873735.1 Pouteria campechiana | reverse complement strand
CTTGATATTTAAGAGATCGCCTCAAGTCAATGGGCGGATAGGATGACACAGTTCTAGACTGGGTTGCTAGACACTGGGCCAACTTAGAAAATGATTGTTTTGATTCTATTGGTTTATCCCGGGTGGAATCAAGACCGAGTGATTTCTGTTGTTTAGATTGTAAGAAACCATAGAGACAGTGGGTGTTTTGTGACCCGATTGGCATATCCCGAAAGGACTCAAGACCGGGTAATCTCTATTGTGTTTAGACCTAAAAGAGATCAGATGAAAATAGGTTACCTAGGTTTGGTTCAGCTTTCTCTTATTGCCCATGAGAAGCTTAAGAAGAGTGGGCTAGGTTAATTGGGTTTAGCTTGGCTCTCTCAATTGCCCATGAAAAGCTTAGGAAAAGTGGGATCAGTATGACTGGATTTGGTTTGGCTTTTTAACCTGCCCATTAGAAACTTAGGAAAAGTGGGCCAGGTTAACTGGGTATGGCTCGGCTCTCTCAATTGCCCATGAGAAGCTTAGGAAAAGTGAGATCAGGATAACTGGGTTTGGCTCGGCTCTCTCAATTGCCCATGAGAAGCTTAGGAAAAGTGAGAGCAGGATAACTGGGTTTGGCTCGACTCTCTCAATTGCCCATGAGAAGCTCAGGAAAAGTGGAACCGGGATGATTGGGTTTAGCTCGGCTCTCTCAATTACTCATGAGAAGCTTAGGAAGAGCGGGACCAGGATGATTGGATTTGGCTTGGCTCTCTCAATTACCCATGAGAAGCTTAGGAAGAGTGGGATCAAGATAACTGGATTTGACTGTTTTGATGAATTGCATATGCTAAGGTTTGACTCAGTGAGTCATAACTCAGTTACTCGGTGAGTCACGACTCAATGACTTGGTTCTAGATTTAGGCTTTTGAATGAGTGTATGAGTGTTGTTTTCCAATATCATGTGGAAAATTGCAAGCAGACAATCTTTGCCATTTATACTGTGTGAGATCAAAGATCCAGGTTACATGAATTAAGCCTAATTACACTTTGAGTTAATTAAGCCTAATCATGATTAACACGAATGACAACAATTAGTGTTAATAACAGTTTTTAGTTAATTTAAGACAATATCATTAATTTCCTGATCTATGGGGCAATTACATGGTTTAATCAGGGTCTAAATAGGTTTTAATGTGTTTAAAATGTCTAATTCAGCATTATCCTGTTGTCCATTGGCCATATGGGACTCACTATTACCACAACATGGGTGGGACCCATGTGTGTACCATGGTGGGGCTATGACAGAGTGCCCTCAGGCACTAGAGAAATTACCAGTGGCCTTTGGCCACTAGTCTCAAGTGAGGCACCTACTTCTTGAAGACTCCTCAAGCTCTTCCTCTTAATTCTATCTTTAAAAGAATTCTTCTTCCAATTCCCCTTTCTCAATAAGAGGGAGGGGTATTTATAGGCTTGAGGTCCTCTGAGGGTAGTTTAGGAATTTCAGCTTCAACATAGAGGCATTATTGGGATGCTAGCTTCAACATGAGGGCATTTTGGGCATTCCTGAAAAATGTGCCCAGCTTCACCAGTGGGGATATTTTGGGAATTCCTGAAAACTGGGCTCAGCTTCACCATTTGGGCAATTTGGGAATTCCATCTTCAACATAAGGGCATTCTTGGGATGCTAGCCTCAACATGGGAGCATTTTTGGGAACTCTTGGAAAATCTGCCCAGCTTCACCTGCGGGGGTATTTTGGAAATTCTAGCTTCAACATAGGGCCATCTTGGGCATGTCAGCTTCACCATTGGGGCAATTTTCCCACTTGCTCTATTTAGTAGAAGAACCAAATGGACTTTTGTCTTGAGTAGACTTTTGTTACCCAATTTTTAGCGTTTTTGGCATTCATTTTCCATTATTTTCGGAACTACCCCTCGACCAAAATACTCAAAAATTTTGCTCATTTAGTAATTTTTATCTTGGAATTTTAATTCCAAATACACTTGAGAATATTGGAATGCTTTTGGCAGACTCATCACGTCTAATGCATCAATTTTAATGGTGGACCCCATCTTGGAGTTCCAGTCGGGGTTGTCATGATTATCTCAACAATTGCATGTAGCTAGATGGAATGATGTATTACTCCCATGATCTAGTCCATCAAGTTGACATTCAACTTAATTCTAAATTTAATTTTAGCGAATAGTGTGGATTAAGTGTCCATCACCTGGCAGCTCCAGCTTCATCTTGCTTGCACGCTATGCTGGCAAATTTGCTAGTTGCGCAGATAAGGCACAGCCTCAACTCTATGCCATGTCAGCTGCGCGGCCAAGCGACTGCCTTGTCTACGCAGCACGTTGGCAATATCTGATTTTCGTTTCAAAGGATTTTCTTCACAACGCGTTTCATTGGACGAGATCCTGCCTTGGCCCCGCCGCATGTCATTGAAGATGTTTGTCTCCACAGCCGAAGTCCTAGCCCGGAAGGCTCCACTCTGACATGCTGTGGCGGTTCTCGTCGAAAGAAAACCTCAATCTAAGGAGGCTGGCCGTCCTCGTCTTTACTTGTTGCATAGTGTGGAGTTGCCTGCCCAACTGCGCGGCACGCCATGCGTTAAGCTGAAGGCCTCAGCTGCTCGGCACGTCAGCAAGTGGAAGAGTCTGCGCAAGTCGAAGACCGTCTTTGGCTGCGCAGGTTAAGTGTTTCATTCTAGCTGCGCAGGCAGAGATGACGTCTAATGGGCAATGATCGTTCCATCTAGGTAGACAACCTATCCATGAGAGGGCCTACTTGCATGGACGACTTGCCAGCGCAAAGTTGTCTTCCAGCCGTCCGTTGCCTTCTTCAAAATAGTTTGCCGGTCTCTTATCTCCTTGTCGTTGACGTTTTTTTTTCCCTTGCAACTGATGCTAGAAGCTTGACACCACTTCACCATCGACGATCTTTGCTTCTCCGGCAAACCAGCTCACTATCGACAACTTGATTCCAGCAAGGAGAAAAAATCGGAGAAGATGACGAAGACGCATCAACGTCTTTTCCGCGGTGATGCAGGCTGGGATTGCCGTTAATGTCCGACCATCTGTCGGGTGATCTATGACGGTTGAAAAATCGGCGTTAACTTTCTAACTCCAACGCGGTTGATGTTGTAGCCTATCCTCCCTTCCAGTCGCCGGAAATTTCAAAAAAAATGTTTAAACACCCATCTTTTTGGCCGCAAATCGCCACTGTGATGTCATTGTCCGACCATCGATCGGCCAATCCGCTTCGGCCACAATGTTTCCGTTGACGTTCTGATCTTCGACGACTATTCGCCGCATCGGATCCTTGCCTTCGGTCGCTGGAAGATAAAGAACAGGGTGCTGATGCGCCCTTCTTCCTTGCTATCGGCGACGCTGCCACCGCAGCTTCTCCGCTGCCAACAAGACTGCTTGGCTCTCTGTCTTCTGTTGGCCACTAATGGCCAATGAAGTCGCTGTCTCTGATTTTCGTCTTTCGAACAGACTTTGTTTTTTTTTTTCAACGGGGTGGGAGAAGATCACTGTTGCTGCTTCCTGCGCTGTCGCCGTCTGACCACCGGACAGTCGATCTGCTCCGATCTGAAACTCAATGTCACCGTTTCGATGCCGGTGTTGTTTTCACCACACCAGGTTGTCTTCTCTAGTCACCAGAAAATTCGATCGAACATGAAAAAAATCATTGGTTTTAGACGCAAATCGCCGTCGCGACGCCACCGTCCGACCACCGGATGGTCGAAGTACTTCGGCCATAATGTCTCTGCCGTTGTCCTGATGTTAGATAGTCTTTTGCCGTGCCGGATCCTTGCCTTCGGTTGCCGGAAGATTAAGGACAAGGCTGCTGATGCGGCCTTCTTCCTCGCTGCTGGCGACGCTGCCGCCATACCCTTCTCGTTGTCAAGCGGGACCGGCTTAGATCTCCATCTTCTGCTCACCGCCGATGGCCGATGAAGCTGCCGAATTACTCAGACGGAGACGACGACTGGGGTGACGACGGGCAGGGTCGGCCAAGTGACGACGACATCTTTGGATTTGGGGTTGATGCGTGAGCTCCTCACTTGGCAGAGAATGCGAGCGAAGCCCCCCCTTCCCCACGATTTTATTTTCTACCATGGGTTTTATTCTGGTCCTTACAGTGAGATTTAGAAATAATTCCCCTCCTGCTGGAGATAACCAACAAATCTTTATTCATGGGGGTACAACATAATCCATGATCAAGCACAAATGCAGATGCAACAAATGACTTATCTACACCAGTATCAAATATAGCTCGAGCATATACACCACATAGTTTAATTATACCTGTGATTGCTCCTTCTGGTGCCTGTGATTGTCTAGGGTTGAGTGCATAAACCTGGGCATGAGGTCTCCATGTTTGCGGTCGACCTCCTTGGTAACAATTTGTAGGTCTACTTGCTGACTGATTTGGAGGGTTCTGTTGTTGTTGTTGTTTTACGGAACCTGAATTAGAGCAAAATTTTGAGATATACTCAGCAAATATAACAAATAATGTTGCTAGGACATTCTTTAGCCAAATGACCCGCTTGCCCACATTTAAAACAACTACCATTTCGGCACACTCCACTATGAAATTTATGACATTTATTGCATTTTCGCTTCTTACTACCAAATTGCTGTCCTCGACTTCTATATCCTCCCTCTTTTGTGGATGACCCAATTAACATCTCTGACCTCTATACTGCTTGCTTCTTGTTGCTTGGCTCTTCTTCCCTAGGTGCTCCTTTACATTTTTCATAAATTTTAGCCATCTATTTTGCTTCTTGTTCCATCCATAGTGCTCTAGTTACCACTTCACTGAAAGTCTAGCATTCATAGGATATAACATGTCCCTTAATACCTTCTGTTAGCCCACCTTTGAACTTTCTTAGCTTAACTTCATCACTAGAAGCTAATTTAGGAGCAAACTTGATCAGGGAAGAGAACTTGGTTTCATACTCTGCCACTTTCATCGTACCCTGCTTGAGTGCTGCAAATTCTCTTGCTTTTGCAATGCGAACAGTAGGTGGAAAGTATTTATCAAAGAAGATTTGACGAAATTTTTCCCAGGTGATCATTTCACCCTTGCCATCAAATACTCTCTTCTTAGACTCCCACCAACGGTACGCATCACCTTGTAGTTTAAAAATTGCCAACTGCACTTGTCTGTCATCAGGGCAACTCGGAAAATCTAGGTGTTTACATATCTTTGAAAACCAATTTTCAGTCGCCACTATATCACCTCCAGCAAAAGATGGGGGATTCATGTGTTGGAAAGCAATCGCATCCTTCCCTACTGTCTCCTATTGGATATTTCTTTTGCGGGTTTTTGTTCTTGTCGTCTGTTGGGTACTTACAGTGTGACTTTCTTCCATCTGCTCTCTTTCATGAGAGCTTTCCACTTTTTCTCCTGCATCCTCTCTTATGGACCCATGGTGGTTTTCATCTCTATGCCCATTTGCACCCTTCTGTTTCTGCTTATCTGGCTCCGTTTGTCGTGGTTCTGCAGGCTTCTCAATGGATTGATGCAACCTTTCGTTTTCCCTTTCTTTCATCGGCTGTTCAGGTCCAGTGGTGCTCTCATCATAGTCCCTACCCTTCGTCATAACACCTCGGGTTAGTGTATTATCCAGCTTCATGTTGAGAAGTTCCAGATAGTGTATCGTCTCTTCTCGGCGGGCCTCTTGGGCAGTCACACGCTTTGTGAGCTAAGGTCCTTTGCCCTTCTTAGCTTGACTTTGACTAGGTCCTGCCTCACCTTAGGGTGTAGGTGCATTTGATGGTGTGGGTATATTTGTTATCGGGTTACCACTTGTCATACCGACGCACACAAGTAAGCAATAAAAACTCTCATTACCACACACCACATCAATCAAGTAATTAAACACATTTATACTAGCCATGAACAATCAGAATAAGTTTCAATTCATAAAGATCATTCTTATGTTTTATTACATCATATGAAAGAAAACTCACTACTAAGAATAAATCTAATAGAATACATCATTTGTATTTATTGAAGAGCCTCAAAGGACAATCCTTACATTTATGCCCAAAAATTCCACACTCATAACAAATTAAATCATTGATACAACCTTTAGCTTGATGTCCCACCTAACCACACTTAAAGCATGCTCTAGGTAGCATACATTGTGCAAAACGATGATAGTGTTTGTATATTTCACATCTGGCAAACTTGGAAGATCGCGATGGAGCAAGATGTTCCTTAACTGTTGTTATTTTAGGTGACTTCTCAGGTTTTGCTAACCCCTTCCCTTTGTTTTTTGACTTTTCTTCTGAAGGTTCATTTATAAAGGAAATTTCTTCTTCATTGCTTTTTACTTCCTCTGGTATTGCAACTTGACTTCCTTCTAGTTGAGTATTTTCTTGGTGTGGTAGTTGTTTTTCTAACAGTGTCTTCTCTTGTAGCTTCGTCTTGGGAGACTTCTCTTTATCTTTTTGTTCCACAGACTTTTCTTCTTAATTCTTCTTTATAGGCTGTACTCCTCTAGTTTCTTTTACCTGAGCTTCTGGAGGCCTATTTTCAAAGGTTTCTTCACCCTTAAGTCTTTTGAGAACAACTTCAGCTTCCTTAAGGTATGAGGGTGACCATAGTCTTCGCTTCTTACTCATTGTTGTTCTTTTTCGTGGTGGTGGGGGTGATTCAACTTCTGGGGGTGGCGAGCTTCCTTCAAAAATTGAGTCCATTTGTGGTGAGTTAAAGGTTATCTCTATCACAAGTTCCAAGCTTTGAATACTTTTAGTTAAGGCTCGTAGTTGTTTATCAATGTTTCTGACATAAGCCTTCCATGATTCTTCCAGCCTATCCAACCGTTCACTGATAGTAAGTTTAGTTCTTACACTTCCTACCTTAGCTGGCTGTTTTGTAGTTGAGCCTTCTATTCCTTTCTTCTCCATTACTTCTGAATAAAAAAACATTTACTTGTTAGTTTCAATGGTAACTTCACAGGTTACAAATGTTAACTTCTATTTATCATTTTTTTTTTTAACTTCATGGCTAATTTTCCTTATTTTTCATGAGACTTCCTTTACTTAGAATAAGTTATTATTATTATTATTATTATTATTATTATTATTATTATTATTATTTTACCTCCTTCATTACATGTGACTACTCTGATATCATTTGTGACACCTAGTATAAATGCGATAATTTCGGGTCAGAGTCAACTTCCCAAGATCAATCACACGTAAGAAAGATAAAAATTAATTTAAAATATTACATCTCACTTTTCATAGAGTTTAAGGTTAACTTGATACATCACATAAGTAAAAGTCTTCACAATTAACATAACATAAACTACATTATGAAATAACATAATTTCACTTCATGTCTTCCTTTCTTTTCTTTTAATCACATCAACCTGCATTTTCTAAAAATAAAATAAAACAACTATAAGTCACAGACTTAGTAAGTAAGCAATTACAATAAATTTATTTACCTTGAATCATCATATATGTTATAAATATTTCATGATACATGCATATTAATTCAAATTTATGAACTAGCAACCATCTAATTAAATAAAATAAAACTTTAATATAGCTGTCCACATAAACACTATGAAATAAACTTCAAATGTATCATCTGACCCTTCCAATGGATCTAGAACGTTCAAAAACCCAGAAATCAACTATTTAATTGTCCAAATAGGACATTCTGGTGAAAAGATACATCAAAAACAAATTTAGGGCTTAAGATTATGCCACGTGTGCACCGCCGGCCCATTCCCGTTCAGCGCTGGGCCTCCAGACTCAAGGCCTCTTCTGGACATTGGGCTTCAGCAGTCCAGCCCATTTCAGACTCTATAGTCCAATCCATTCAGAATATATAGTCTAACCCACTTTAAAATCTACACTGCAACCCACTTGCCTCTACATTTCACTGGGCTTTCTATTCCAAGCCCATAAAAAAATTCCAACATCCCATGACTACTTCTCTCAACATGGATGGTGTGTTTTCTTCAATGAAATTTTCAGCCATCCATTTCCATTACGAAACAAATAGAATGCTACCATGTGGACCATTATACCCTATCAACAATTTCATGTATAATGAAAATAAAATAAAATAAAATAAACATACTTACATTTGAATTTCCATGCAACATCCAAAATCCCAAATAATACCTCTGACATGATTTCAAAAATCATATATCAATAGTCCTTCACATGCAACATTTTTAAACAATTGCCTCATCTAACTGTGCAACGTTGTACAGATACGATTAGGTTTTCCATCCAATAGAAATTCTGGTTCATCTCTAGCATTAGTATTTTCAAAAAAATAAAAACTTCCAAGCCATACGAGTTAGAGTTGGTGGGTGGCGGGACGGGCCTGGAGGGGCGTAGCCTCGGAAGGGACAAATCTGTGAGGCCAGTGAGGTTTTTGGTAAGGATGCACTGGGCAAAGCGGACAATATGCACTGTAGCGTCGGGTTGTTACAGTTGGTATCAGAGCCGACTCCCAACAGTTTGCAGGGGTGTGTGCAATGAGGACATGACAGCCCTGAGGAAGGGTGAATGTGATATCCTATATTACTTGGGTAAGGAAGGGAGACCTGAGCTAAATATGTGAGGCTCGGTTGCAAAGGTATCATCCGTTTTGGGCGGGTGAAGGACAAGCTCGGAGGAGCTGGTGAGGTTCTTATTAAGGATGCACTGTGCTCCGGAAGGGACAAATCTGTGAGTCCGGCAAGGTTCTTGTTAAGGATACACTAGGCAAAGCTGACAATATGTGTTGGAGCGTCAGGTCGTTACTCTTTGAGATGCATGTAGATTTCTACTTATGTTCAATTGGTTATTGGTGGTGTATTATGGGTAGTGTGATGATCATTGTTGAAGTGCTATGATGCAGTTCGTTAATAGGGCTGTTAAAAGGATAGTCCTCTTGTTGGCTTTTGGATTGGATACATTTTTTTACTATCTATGGCAAATGTTTGAAGTCCTTCTAGATAGTCTTCAGTATAAAAGCTAGGTCAAATCTGGGCTAAAGTTGTAGATATGAAAAGAAAGTCTATCTATTTTATTTAGTTACTTGATTAAACCAATGCTTTGTTATTGGAGTAGATAGCAACAAAAATTCCATCCGTCATGCTTCTCTTTTATCATGCTTCTCTTTTATTTTTCAATGGATTTACATGTATTAAATAGGGTTGTAACTTGGGTCAGTTTGGATCATGTTGAGGTTAACCCAATGCTAATCCAAATTATAAAATCTCTACCTGAACCAAACCATAACCCATTTTCTAAAACCTCAACTCAAACAAAACCAATTTTGTAAAACTCGGGTTGAATTCAAGTTGAAAACGAATAGACAATTCTGGTAGATAATTTGGATCGACAATAGGTCAATTCTATAAGCTTAAGTTTGATATCAATTATAGTTTCCAAAACAGGGTGTATGGTAAAATTGAAACCAAGCAAAATTAGAAAACTAAAGGGACATGCAAATGCAAGAAAAGGATGACAATGGAAACACAAAAGCACATATAACAGTAAACACATAAAGATCATAGTGGTTTGAGCCAACTCAACACTTACCCCACTCTCTAGGGTATCCCAACCTTAGGTTGTACTATCTACTATGGAATTACACGTCCCTTAGTTTCTTTGAGATCCCCAAGAACTCTTACAATACTGCATGGTTTCTTCGAGCTCACCACGAAACTCTTTACAACACAACACTATTACAATGGTAACCCTTCCCGTGGTGACATAAAACCTAAAACCTAAAATAGAACTGTAAAACTAATGCCTTTAAATAAGCTAAGATATATACGAAATAAAGCTTAAAGGTAAAGAATGCTCAATAAATACAAGTGATTCCGACTTCTTTTTTGTTGGATTTGATGTAGCTTGAAGCTTATTGAAAGTTGGAACGTAGTGGAATAAATGCACTTGGAAGCTTTTGGTTCTTTTGTGAATGCACTAGTTTTGGTTCAAAGAACCCTCAAGAATCTCATTTCTTTTTAATGGAACTTGTATTTATAACTTTGGAAGAGGTTCTTGACCATTCGGAAGAAGACCATTGAAAAATAGCCATTGAACACTTTTTGAAATTCCCCATGATCCAACCATTGGGACGACGAACCTCTGTTGACGCCTCTGTCGATTCCTCTGTTGAGGTAACTAGCCCTAAGAATTTTATGATCTTCTCCTTGCTTCCTTTGTGAAATACGACCATTATAGAGATCTCAACAGACCTCTGTGGATTCCTATGTGAACGTTACGGGATTCCTCTGTCGACATAATTCAAATTCATCCACGTGGATATACCTTTGTTGTTTCCTCCGCTAATGTTGCATGTTCCCTCTATTGACATGATTCAGAACACTCACATGATTAGAGAGTATGACAGACCTCTGTCACTTGGATGTTTTCTCTATGGCTTTCTTTGTCAGTCCTGTATTCTATGAACGTGGTTCTAGTGGACACGATAGATCTCAATGACTCATCTTGTCTCCTCTGTGGGTTTCTCAGTTACTCTAAAACTTAGCAAAACTTCATTAGTTTAAGCTTAAGTCATAGACAAGTTTTGTTGTAATCAAAACTCCACATCTGGATCAACAAATTCATCTACATTAAGTCAATTAACCAAATAGTGGATCCTAATGAGTAAGAATTTAGTTTAAGGCAAGGTTGATTCACTTGTAATAAATTCAATGGGCTGATGGTGGAAAATGAAATGTAGAAGATTTAGATTTGAATGTATTTTCTTGTCTTACAGAATTCCTTGGTATGTTTGGCTTGACGTAAAGAGTGTCCTTTCAAGTAAAAGAGGATGTAAAAGGGGTGTGAATGGTTTACACCCCTTACACCTTGCCAAACAGACCTTAAAGAGTGTTGCCAAACAAATTCAATTGATTATGAGTTTGTTGTTGGGCGGTGGCTGGATGTCGGTCTGAATGCTGATGAAGGTGGTCCTTCTGAAGCAAAAGAATGGTGGTGGGCGTGGTGGCTTAGGGCCTGTTACTTACAAACTGATATAATGGAAGAGGAGTAAAAGCAAAAAGTTAATTGTTACCAACCTTTAATTCTCCCCTTCCCCCCCGAAAAGTTTCAATATGCTTTGTATCAGTTCATCCTGCTCAAACGAGTTGATATTCAATATTGGCTTCAATGAGAAAGAATTGACAAATTGAGAGAACTTGGGATCTTTTTTTATTGCAATGGCTTATGATCAGGTTTTCATGCCCTGTACCACTATATATATTCCTCTCTGCATACCATGTCATTTTGACCCTGCCAATCTGCTGTTGATTTTACGTGATGACCATTAAGGGAAAGAGCCCTTTTTCCCCCTTATGCTGCTGCCGCCACCACTTCTGTTATTTCAGTTTAAATTTACTTATCTTTTATTTCCATAATATAGCTGCATGAAGCTCAAAAAGAAATGAGAGCAAATTTTGATGCTGATGCAGAAAGTATCTTTCAAATATTGTCAAGAATAGTCATGACCACAAAGCAGAAGCAAGGCAGAAATTGGAGCCGTGACCTGCTAGATTGATTCCACAGCTAAATTCTATATCCTCTTTATATGTTTAAGGCTTCATCTGGGTGAACCTCTTATGCTGAATCACACAAATTCGATAAGCAACATTATGCCGTAAGGGTTCATGTACCTTTGGATACTAAAATTAATCATGTCCAAATGCTTGTGATGTAACACTGTATGCACTCTCTAAGTAAACCCAAAAGAAGTTCTGGATCATAGTTGCATTGAATGTGAAGTGCAGCAGTAATGAATTTGGGTGTAGGAGGCATGTTTTTCAAGATATAATTATGCCTACAATAGAATTTTGTTGGCAAGATGTGTTGGTGGCAATGCTTCTTGGGCATTTCCAATACACCTTTAATGATGTATTTTTGGTCCATGGATTCTTTCGTTAACCATGCCTTAATTACCTTACCTTTCATAGGAAATGATTGTGGAATTTGATATTTTATTAAAGCATTAGGTGCTGTGGGTTGTTTTCATGTTTTCAGATTGTAAATGTTGCTTAATGTGGTATAATTGTCATTTCAGAGGATTTTTGTCTATAGTTTTATGCCGTATACTCAAATAATCATATTATGATTTGGAGATTGTAATATGATCTATTGTTGGTTGGAATGTTTGATTAGGTGAGGAACAAAATTGTTCGCGAGGTTATAGATTTTGTCAAGGGGCATCAATCACTCTTCGATCAAATTCTTAGAGTTGATGTTTCTGAAGCTGATGAAATCACTTTGGAACAGATTAATCTAGTTGTTGCAATACTAAGCAAGGTAAGTGAATTGATCTGATTTGGGTTTACTTTGACACTTGGTTGCTATAGTAATTTTCTTTAATATTTTTACACTACTATTTGTTTTTAAAGCTGATTCACATTACGAACGGAGCTCCTTGAAATATGTTTTTTGTTTTATTGTAGGTTTGGCCGTATGAAGAGAATGATGATTATGGTTTTGTTCAAGGGCTTTTCAGTATGATGCGTGCTCTTTTCCCTCTTGATAGGGAGATGTTTAATCTCACAGAATCTCTTGATGTAACTTCCTATCCTCTAAAACATTACCAGTTTGAAATAAAACAACAATTCTTGAAAATAAAATGGCAATTCCCTCATGATTAAGTTTATTTGTGATTGCCAGAAACAGAAGAAGTCAGAGTTGACTTTGTTTCGGCTGTGCTTTGGCCTGAGCTGTTACCTCTACTTTCTGGTCGCAAAGAGATCCTTGAGGTTGCAGGTATGTGAGCGACAGCCACTAGTTGTGAAATGACTGTTTACTTCTTGTTCTTTTTTTCTTGTTTGCTTTTGTTTTTAATATTGCAATTTTGCTTGTTTATTTGTTGTTATTGGTTTTGCTTCTATAATATTAGCGGCTTCAACTTTTTTGTGAATATTTATTTCTATATTTCCAAGATAGCAGGCTTCGTTTATCTAGATTATTCCAATCATCATCATTTTTAAAAAAGATCAATCCATTTTCAAAGCTTAATAGTCTATGTAAGATGTCAAGCTTTCTCTTTTAACTTTGTTCTAGTAGAATATTCTTCAGCACTCATCCTCAATCTGAAGCCTGGATGATTTATCCCCAGATCGTGATCAGGAATATTGCTATTATCATATATAATCAAATATCCACCGTGGCCACATCAAACATTGGTGGCACTCAACTTTGGCTAGGTAGCTGTTTTCACACATTAGTGGCTCACACTTTGCTCCTCAATATTATGGTGGCTTTTATTCTAGTCTAGTTGCATTTTTTGGAGAACACTTTGGGACTCAATAAGGGCCCTTGTTTTAAAGAGATCAAATCATTTTCTGGATCTTTTGATTTTCAAGTCCTCTCTCTCTCTCTCTCTCTCTCTCTCTCTCTCTCTCTCTCTCTCTCTCTCTCTCTCTCTCTCTC
>JAYJMB010004038.1:0-13393 GCA_036873735.1 Pouteria campechiana | reverse complement strand
TTTTGGATATTTGTTTATTTGACATTGGTTATTTGATTGAGATTTGAATATATGATTATGTGATTAGTATTTGGACATTTTCTATTTGATTGAGGCTTGAACGCATAACTGAGGTTCATGCTTGGATTTGGATGCCTCTTGGATTAGATTGATGTGTGTTTAAAGTTTGGATGCCTGCTAGAATTCAATTGTTATGTATTTGAGGTTTGGATGCCTGTAGGGTTGGCTACTTTGGATATTTGGGATCCCACTCATAACAAGGCTTTGTTTGTTTGATGCCGCCTTTCATGGCGAAGAGGCTTGATTAGCCTATTGTATATAGACTCCTTTACTTATTTCATGAGCGTGGATGGAGAACTTGTAGCTCCTTGGTTGCAATGAAGGCGAGATACCATGTGGTCATGGATCTCGCAACATTTGTAGCTAGATTGTAGGGATGGACCAAAATACACTGAATTGTAAGGGAGTTGAGTCCACTTGATTTGGATGTGGTTACCACCTAACTGTGGTTTAGACCACTTGAATGTGGTCTAGACCACTTTCAAGTGGCTTGATTATGGTTGCCACTTGAATGTGGTTTAGACCACTTGGTTTGGATGTGGTTGCCACTTGATTGTGGTTGAGTCCACTTTGATGTAGCCTTTTGAGCATGGTATTGGTTAAGAGCAGGCAAATGAAAATATTGATGTATTTGTTTGTATTGGTCAAATGATGGCAGTTCCGTTTGTATGTGATTATATTGAACATTGAATACCATTTGAGGCTATGACTATTTGTTGTAACCGATACCACATTTGATATTGTTGAATGAATTAGTAATCTTGTTATGATTAAAAAGGCTATATAGGAGCATTCATGTACATTGATTAATGAAGGATTGAATATAGTAGAATTGAATTGTTATGATTAGACAATGGTAATATAGAAATTGATATAGATTTCTCGTGTATTGGTTGATTTGGAAATCATGGAACTATTGGAGTAAAGTTGACTTGAGAATGTGAATTTGTAATCGTATTGAAAATAAAATTGTAAATGGATGTATTGTATATGATGTGAATGATAAATTGTTTTGATGATTGTATTTGTCTATTTGGACATTGACTTTAGGAATGAATTATACTGTAAAAAGTTAGAGTATATCTTTGAATTTAGATTATAATTATATAGAACCTAAGTTGAATAGACATATTTTCATGAACATGAAATTGTGTATGATTGTGTCTGATATGAAATTAAAGTTTGATCTTCATTTTTTAATAAATGATTAGATAATAAATAGATATTTTGGTCTTCGGTTAATATTATCGAAGCTTGATGATAATTAACATGTTTAAAGACATGATTGATGTATAAGTGGTACAAGTTATGACATTGCATTGAAAGTTTCGAGGAAGATACTTTTTTGTAGAGGGGGAGAATGTAACACCTGTGGTGTTCAAATTTTGGAGAAATTTTTTGCATTTTAGTAAAGTGAGAAATTGAAGTAATACATAATGTTATATAAATATATTTATTATGGGAAACTGAATTTAACAAAGAGAATGGCTTCATTAGTAGTTTTGAGTGAAAGAGAACTTAAGTAGTGATTTTGAGTAAAGTTATGTATATGACTTAAATGGCTAATGTAGCATGATTATTGTGTATAATGTGATGTGTATGAGATATTGAATCAAAAATTTGAGATAATTTTGAAATTTTGAACTATTAAGTTGAAGGTTTTGTAAAAAGAACTCAATAGGTGAAATTAAACAAAAGCATGTATTTGAGTTATACAAAGGACTGGAACTAGTCATTATGTGTATTGTAATGTGTGTGAAATATTAGTTTGAGTTTTGGATGCAACTTGGAATAAAATTGTCTTATAGAGTTATTTGTGATAGAAAATTCAGTTAAAATGAATTAAATAGGTGATTTTTAAGAGTTGACCTCAAATGAGATTAAAAAAAATAGTATGAACATAATTCATTTCATGTATGTGATGTGTTGGAAGTGATTATTTGGAGGTTTGAAATGTTTTATGTAAAATGGGGACCTTGATGATCTTTCTTAATTGTAAAAGCTGAATCTGGAAAAAGGGGATCATTGTGACTGAATTTTGACTTGGATAATGGACTAATTTGAAAATGTATTCAACATAAAAGTTGTAATCATGAAATTATCTATTAATGAAAGAAAAATCACTTAATTTTGATGTCTTATAAGTAAGTTATGACTAATATACTAAAGCTATTCCAAATGACAGAAAAATAACGAGATGAATGATATGGGTCTTTATGAAACTTTTTGACATGTTTGTGGACTGATTTAGGAAAAGTTGTTAACATAATAGTTGTAGACCTTGAAGTTATCTTTCCGATTCCATAAAGATTAGGTCATTTGGACATCTTATGTAAATGTGATGCTCAAACTACTAACTATACATTGGGGCACTAGGTTAATGTCAGGACATAAGAATTCAATGTCGCGACACCTGTGTCACGACACAGGTTTTCTATGTTGCGACACTGGGTAATCAATGAAGTTTGTGTCATGATGCAAGTTTTCTATATCATGACACAGGCTTGATGGTGTGCTAGAGCATTGGAAAAACACAATTTTATAAATCCTCTATTGGCCCATTTGATTCATTTTTCTTCTTCCCTTCTCCTTGGCTCTGGGTTCTGACATCCCAACTCTTGAAACCCACCCATCTAAATCCATGTTTTTGATGATTTTAGATAGAAACCTTCTAGATTTCTATGAAAAAACCTTGATTTGGTGGATTAAAACTCAGACCTTTTGTCATTTGGGCATGTTTCCATGGTTGGAAATCTTGGTGAGTGTGACCCATGGTTGAGTGGGAAGACTTGGGAATGTAAATGGGTTGAAGATGATTATCGAGCTTGGAAAACAAGGTATGACTCATTATTTTCATAAAATTCACTTGGGTTTTGATGCTAGGGTTTTGAGCCCAACTTGTGTACAATGGTTTTAAGGAAGATGATAGGGTTTATGTTATTGTAATCATGGGGTAAACAATCTAATTAGTTGATTTTAATGAACTTGGCATGAGAATTTATGAAATTGGTTTGCTAGGGTTTCTGCAAATAGTGGAAATTGACAAAATTTATGAATTAGGCATGAATTCCATGGTGGAAATATGAAGTTAATGATTTATGATGTTTTGGGACTTATATGGAATGATTTGGACTGATGGAAATTAATTTATGGCTATGCTCTCATTAAGGGTTAATGAAATTTTTGTGTTTGAGCCATATGAGCCACAAATTGATTGAATTAAACATCTAGTGAGACTGTTATTGAAGTTAATTACATGCCAACTATATTGTATGATGTTTACATATGATTTGAAGTAAAATTTCTTAAGAACCCTTGTTAAATGAATTGGCTTTTGAGTGTTTTAATATAAAATGAATATAAATAGCCTACGTGGCTTGGTTGCAATGTGAGACAGTAGGGTGTTTATGCAAAACGCTCATATGAATACTGGAATTGGCTGCTTAATATGAATTAGCCAAGTTATGTCTGTAAATGAATGAGACTATTACCCTATATAGGATAATTTGAGAAGGATAAAAAGGCATAGTTGGAGGAATGGTTGAGAGCTAAGAACATAGGCATTTGCTTTCGCCACATAGTTAGGGATAATGTTTATCCCTTTGTTTGAAATCCGGGCTTGTATGTTTTGAATGGGGATAGTGGATATCCCATATCTATTTCAGATTGATGTTATTTAGTTGTTATGAATAATGGGTATCTCTTGGATATCTGACATGAGGAATAAAAAGTGTTGTATAATTTTAATTTGAAGTTTGATGCAATATGAGATTGATTGGTTGGGTGAGAATAACATGAATTTTTGTGTTTTGTATAAATTCATAAACATATATTCATTGTGACTATCTATAATGATGAATATCAATTGTTTGATATGTAGCATGCTCATTGTGAATTAAGTTTTTATTGATAACATTTGTCTACTTACTAAGTTGCCTAGACTCATGCCTTCTTGTTTAAATTTTTAGTTGACAAGTGAAGTAAAGGATTTCTGAGAAAGACTGAAGCCTTATGATGCATGGTGGATTGGGGTTAGTACCCCTTTGTGTCTATTTGTGTAATGATAAGATCATTGTATAATTGTAATTGAAAATTTGAATGTTGTATATTAAATGTAATCACATGGCATGTCATAATAATAGAAAAATGTGCATATTATGTATTTTGAAATAAGATAGGTTATTGCCATAATGGTGTGATACAGATTCTGGGCTATGGATAAGTGAATGTTTATCTCTAGAAATTGTATCATTGCATTATTTAATTAATATATAATTATACCGGTGGAAAACTCATCTATTTAGGTTAGGCTCTCCTAAATTTTGGACAGAGCACCCCACCCTAAAAGTGGGTAAATTTAGGTAAAATCCCAGTGTAAAATGATAAGTCGTGCCTCAGAAGGTGGGGTGTGACACATAACTAGTGAACCTAGCACTCTTCTGGATTTCGACTACATGGGTTATTACTAGTACTCCTAGCACTCTTCTAGATTCTAGCTGCAGGGGATATAACTAGTGCTCCTAATACTCTTCTGAATTCTAGCTCTAGGGGGCATAAGTAGTGCTCCCAAAACTCTTCTGCATTACAACTCTAGGGGGCATAACTCTGGTTTCATGAGCTAACCAGAAACTCTATCTTTATAGGTATTTTGTGTACAAAGATATGCCTCTATCTAGGTTGATGAATACATATAGTTAAAGCACAAAAATAAATGATAAACTAATAAGCACATTATAGTAATTTCAAACTCCCTTGATATAATGCTGATGTAGCCTTTGAAGCTATTTAATCTTGGCAGCATTTGGAGCAAAAACACTTGTAGGATTTGAACAGGCTTTCAATTGGTTGATTCTCCTTTGACACTTACAACTCTCAAGCTCCTTGATAATCTTTGCGAAGACTTGGTCTTTGAGTAACTCTTTGTAACACACAAGATCTCCCTTGGATATATGGAAGAAGTAGGCCTTGAATGGATACAGAAGAATAAAGCTCTTGAATGATATTTGAAGTTTAGAGCTCTTAGACTAGGGATGCAAAGATTTGTGGAAGGTTTCAAGCTCAATCCCCATGTTTCTTCAACCTTTAATCGTCCCTTAGCTTCCCTTTAAATAGAACTTCAAAAATATGCTGCTGGAAGGAGTGTGAGGCAACTTCAAGGCTTGCAACATTCAGATTTTTGAATGTTGGAAGTCGGCAGGCGGCTGTGTTAAGTGACTGTCCACTAGGCGATATGGCAGACTGTATGTCCAAG
Source organism: Pouteria campechiana (assembly GCA_036873735.1). NCBI lineage: Eukaryota > Viridiplantae > Streptophyta > Magnoliopsida > Ericales > Sapotaceae > Pouteria > Pouteria campechiana. The sequence goes on along the minus strand of JAYJMB010004038.1, from coordinate 8,082 downwards.
TGGCTATGATCATTTTCTGGGAAAACTTCCTAATGCATCTTGTTGTCCATCTGCAGGCAGTATCTGTAGGAAGCTGTACCAAGTGACTATAGCACAAGCAATATTGGCAGGTGGTAGGTTAACTAGCAGGTGATTTTTTTAGATGAAGTACTTTGTCTATGGCTTTGTCTATGGATGGCAGGCGGTATCCGCAGGCACCTGCGCCAAGTGACTCCAGTCCTGCACACAACATTTCTGGACTTTACCATTTATGAAACTTGGACATTATTCATCATAAATCAAAATACATTTAATCCATATAATATACATAAGTTAGAGTATGGATAAATTATTTGAGCATAATTTCTTTTTCATGCAAAGAATATCTTCTATGAAGCACACTTATCAATATGTATTTATCCACACATGATTTTCACAAGTTATCGAACATTGATAAATCACATATTGTATTTTTCTAATGAAAGCTTAAAGTGATAGCTTCATGATGCACATGATATATTTATGATCTAATATATAATAAACAAAAGTTAATACACTATGGATCATAATGATTTCTTCATTCTTTAAAACAATTTACATAATATGATTTCATTCAAAATGTTGCAATAATGGTTATTCATGCTAAGCAAATTTCTCTTCATGTTAGGATTCCTTGACTAAGATCATCATTAGCATAGATCAAGTCAAAAATAAGTTTTGTTGTCATTAAAACCATATATAATAAACCTAAAATTCTCCCCCTTTTTGATGATGACAAAGCTTGAAGACTTGGGACATTTAAGGAATGTGCTAACAATCCTTTTGTATTTGCAAACTCCCCCTATCTAATTTAAACTTATAATCCTTTGGAGTTTGACAAATTATTATCATGATGGACCAAAAATAAGTCTTAACAATTAAAACAAGTCTTTCTCAATTCTTCTCACAAAACTTGAAGGCTTGGGACATTTAAAGAATGTGCTAATGATCCTTTTGTATTTGTAAACTGCCCCTATCTAATTTAAATTTATAACCCTTTGGAGTTTGACAAATTGTTATCATGATAAACGAAAACAAGTCTTACCAATTAAAATAAGTCTTTCTCAATTCTTCTCCCCCTTTTAACATTTAAAAAGGGTGAAAAAATAGGAAAAGTGGTTTTGCAATTATAATCAAAAGATAAGACTCCCCCTATTTTGTTGGGTTCTTAAAATGATACAAACATGAAGGAACATATTTTCCATTGGTTGGATTCATCCTAGGCATAATGATGATCATGAAATAAAACAAACTCACTTATATTATGTGCATCATTCAAATAAATCTCATTCAAAACTTATCAGTCAACAAAGTCAAGGCTTCAAAAAAAGATGTTGTGGATCTATCCTGTTTGATGCATAATGAAGTTTGTCATTTAAACTTTAAAATTGATAGTTATCATAATCATGCATGGTGAAAACAAGATTGTTTCAGATATTTTCACAAATTTAATTTTGATACCATGGAGAGAATATGTTTTCATCAACATTTAAAATGCTCAAGTCGGATGCTTTTCAAGTTCTTCTAGAAATGGTTGTCATAAACATAGAATGAAAATTATTTTCTTCAATAAGTAGAATACAGATATATTAAGAGGCAACATTCAAACATTATGCAATTTTGTATTTTGAAACTTAAACAAGTGTCAAGCAATTATCATTGCATTCATCAAAATCATAATAGATAAATATTGATTCATCAATAGCTATTTCAAATCTTATAAATGAACTATGAAACAATTGTTAAAAAACATTTGAACTTTACTATATAATAGTTGTTAATAATCTAATAATCAAAATCATAAATGCAATCATACAAGTTGTCATAGAATTTCAACACTTCAACAGAAAATTTCAAAACATACAATGTCTTCACTAACATTTTGTTCCGCCTAAAACATACAACCCCCAAAAGAAATCTGAAGTCTAGACATGAGGATCCATAGGAGGCATAGGTGAAGTAAACTCCCCCTGGATAGCATCTCGAGTAGAAATAAGTTCTCTATTGGAAAGGTTAGTTTTGGATCATCCTACTTGTCATGGGCTGGAATAGTAGGGCTAGCTCTATGTGTAGATTGAGGTGACTCATATTGTGAGAGAAGAGTATCCAATTTCTTTTCTATTCTCTCTTGTGATTTTCTCAAGTTACCTAATTTTTCTGTTAGTTCCCTCCTTAGCTCTCCTACCTCTTTCCTCATTTAATTTACTTTAAAAGACAATGAAGCATATGCAAATGACATTGGAATGATGACTTTAGGTGAAGTCCTAGGAGGTGAAGTTTGTCTGTCTGTAATGGGACTGTCAATGTCAATTGGTTGTTCCTCTTCACCCATTTCCTCCATTTCTTCTTCTTCATGTGAGGGTACTCCCTCATCATCTTCTTCTTCATTCCCATTGTCTTCTTCCATTTTTCTCTCATTTTTTTCATCCATCTTTTCCATAGTCTGAAATTTTGATTCCCATTCTCTTCAACAGTATTTCTCCTACCCAGTCCTTTTCGGAACTATGTGATCTTTTCTCTTTGGCGTGTATTCAAATGCAGTGAACATTAGTTTTAAAATGCTGGCTTTTTGATAATTGTATATTTTCCATAATCCTTTGGCTTCCATTTCTCTCACCTACTCTATTCCTCCAAGCTTAGGTCTAAACATGTTTTCTAATACTTTTCTCAGCATCCTAAGCTCGATGGTTAAGTCATTTGTCCTCATGTATGTGTGGGCATTTGTGTAAACTGTACCTATGGATAGATTATTTGAAATTTCTTCTTTCTTCAATTTATCCTTATCTTCTATGGCTAGCACTCCCAAAATTTCTCCAAGGTGTTCTTTAGATTATAAATCATATGTTCCAAAGCTAATTTTCACACCTTTTACTATTAACTATTAGGAATTGGGTTTTCAATCGAAATAGAAAATGAGAACTAGCTCTCTGTATACGGGTACCTCATATTCCATCAACTAAGTCCATCCTAGATAGTTTAACATAGATTGGATATCAAATTTGCATTTATCAAGAAAATCTAAATCTATCTTCTTTTCGACATAGACTAGTCTTCCTAGCATTGATGTATACAATTTGAACTTTCTATCCTCACTGCCAAAGTAATATGTAGGTAAATCTATTGGTTTAAATTTGGCAATAGGAACCTTTCTTCCATTAACCTCTGCTGGCAGAGTGCTTAGATCAAACTTCCTTTTTCCTTCTTCATTTCTTCCTACATTTTCTTCTTGTTCAACATTCATGTCAAGATTGGAAGAAGAAATACCTTGGGTCCTTGAAGATTGGCCTCTCCAAGATGAGGTTCCAGCTCTAGTTAAAGGTAGAAGCTTGGGCTGTGAAAGTTCCCTCGCAAGTTTTAGGTCATTTGACCCCTTTCTGGGTTTTGGAGACTATGATCTTTGGTGCCATTGAGATGTAGAAACCAAATGGGAATGAGGGAAACTTATAAAAGTAGCTTTTATGGATGATGGAAAATCATAGTCACAACCTATTATGGGTCGCAGGAGGCTGGAATGTGGGTTGATTAGACTGAGCTTGAATTGACATGCTAGATTTAAGTCCTTTGAAATGGAAGGCAACTGTGAGTGCAGGTGCCTAGGGACGTGAGCGCCTGAGTTCTAGGTAGTAGAATTCCCATAAACATATAATCCTAAATATTTTAAAGTTCTAGCATCCAACCTATTCTACCCATGGCTTTTTAGTGTTTTTCATTTAATTTTGGTATCAACAAAGTCATCATGTCATTAAGCAAATCAATTTGATTATTGTAAACATTATTATTTCGACATTTTCTTTCATTCATATCAAGCATGTATCAAATTAATGATCATTAGAGTTTTTCTTATTGAATAATTTCAATTTGAAGCATGCTTAAACATTTTCAACATATATCTCAATAATAAATGACAAGCAAAAAATATAAGATGAAATCATTCATAACATAAATATGATATATATATATATATATATATTTTTTTTAAACTAAAGTTATTATCTTAATTGATTCAATCTTAGAGGTTCAAGCCTTAATGATGATTTGCAGAAGGAATGACTAGGAATAGAATTCCTATTTGAGACCTTGACTGTGAAGTTCCCCAAGCAGGCTTGACTATGCCTTAGTACTGCAATTATATCAATGGCTAATCAGTTTCATACTTCTAAATTAAAATTCTAGTTTGATTTTAGCTGAAACAATGAGTTCACGTATCTTCACTTCCGAGGAAGTCATTTTCAAATATATCCAAAGTATATAAGCAAGTATAGATTCCATTCATCAAATAGATATATCATGTTGGACAACTTATCTCTTTAGTTGCTTCCTTGTGGATGTTCCAATTAAGCACATAATTGAAGTTGTTAAGCTTGACTCCTCATTTTAATACCTTCTATTTGGAATCATTTCTGTTTCCAATTATCCAAGGTTAGAAGATTTTAGTTGAAGTGTGTTGCTATGATTTTGCTTTGATTTGAAACTCCTTGTTCTACATATTGTCTGAATTTTCAGACAAAGAGCCTTCTTTGTCTTTGAATTTGTTTGAAGTTGATTTTTGACAAAGTGTTTGTCCAGCTTTCCATTAGACAAAGCCACTTGATGTTTTAGTTTGTCTGTAGATAGTTACAAACAAATTGTAGAGGTGCAAACAAAGATGAGTTCTCATATATCAGACGAAGTAACCTATTTATTTGTAGCTTACTTAGATCAAACAAACTCTTTATTGCTCCACATTGTCTAAGATGAACTTTAGTTTAATAGATGAAGAGTCCACTTTGTCTTTGAGTTTGTCTAATGTTAGTTTCATACAAAATATCTGTTTTGAATTTAACTCTATCTTTTAGATTGTCTGATATTTCAGACAAAGTCATGTTCAAGCTGCATACTCTTTGAGAGTTCTTGCACTTTCTCTTCATCAGCATAATAAAAAAAATATAAATTTTATGCATCAAATTAATCAGTGTAAGTTTCATTTAGCATAGAATGGTATGCATAAGAATTAGACTGCATAGAAAAATATTATGAACTTCATTATTTTAATCAAATCACTTATTATCTAAATTATTTATATGAGTTTTCTCTCCTATTTAAGTTTCATGATTGTTTCATTTGGATTTTGCTACCTTCAATCTATATTGAATTAAGTTGAAACAAATTTTGTAAGGGTTGATAGTTAAGATAAATGCATTTTGCTTCAATTATAGCGTGTATTAAGTTCTTGATACTAGCATTCTTATGAATTGTATTATTAAGATGAGAATTTGTTTCATTTGAGGATTTTAAAATGTTACTATGTTAGATTAACTATTTTTCATTAAAGTATTTTAAATTGTTTTAAGTATGGTTCTGTATTTTTATGTCCCTTTGAAAACACAATATATTTTTGTCTTTTTATTCCTATTCATTTCCAGAATTCATTTTATTATTTAAGTTTTGTGTCACAAGTTTAAAGATTTTAAGTTCTTTTATTCTAGGCTAAAATCTAAAGTTTTATTCATGCACAAGTAAATCTTTATTAGAAACAAATGAATAAATGTACTAAGTATAATAAAAGAGAATAAGAAATTTTGGGTTTGAATTGTCATACCTATACTTTCCTTAGATCTAACTTATTTTAATACATTCTCCTTCATCTTGTGTTGAGAAGTCATTTGTCTCTTGAAGGACCTTGATAAACTTCCTTTTCTTCTTTCTTGTTTTCGACACTTAGATTAATCTCAATAGGCAGATTAGTAAACTTTTAGTGCGAATTTATTTACCCCTTAGAAGATCTCTTTAACTTGTCTATCATTTCCCTTGCATTTTTACAAGTAAAGACATATCTTCAAATGGTGAGGCCGAAAGTACAAAGTAGGGCATATATAGCTTTTAATGCTTTCTTACCTTCCTTCTCACTTCATCCTCACTTATGCCAATAGAATTAATTTCCACAACTAACAATTAGTGGCAATAAGATATGTTTCCAAATTCCTCTTCCACTAAGTAAAGCTCAGTACATTAAAGCATAGAGGTCAAGAATGAAAAATCCTTTTAAGAAAATAGAGGATGAAACCATTGGGTTAGCCCTGTAGATCTCTAGAATTGTTCATCTAGCTCACTCTGATACTACTTATTGGTTCCAATAAGTGGCTTATCACAAGAGAGGAGGGATGAATTGGGTATACAAAAATTATTCTTTACCCCTATGAAATCAAATTCTATTTTCATGCTCGTGTGTTATGCAATATAAGATGAATAATAAAGCAATAAAGTGCACAAATAGTAAAGCAATCAAACAGACAAACAATATAATTTTTATAGTGGTTCGGGCATCTCATCCCTACATCCACTCTTCTAAGAATGCATACACCTTGTGTCTTGGGTTTCACTATATTCAAAAGTAGAAATACAAGCAGGAGCCAGCACTCTTTTAGATTCTAGCTCTATAGGGCAAAAACATAGTGCTCCAAACACTCTTCTGGATTCTAGCTCTTGGGAGCATAACTAGTGCTCCCAACACCCTTCTAGATTCTAGCTCCAACAGGCATAACTAGTGCTCCCATCACTCTTCTAGATTCCAGCTCTAGGGGTCATAACTTTGGTTTCATGAGCCAACCAAAAACTTTACCCTCATAGGTATTTTATATACAAAGATATGCCTTTGTCTAGGCTGATGAGTAGACACAGTTAAAACATAAAAATAAATGATAAACCAATAAGCATATTATAGTGATTTCAAATTCCCTTAATATAATGTTGATGTAGCCTTTGAAGTTATTTAATCTTGGCAGCATTTGGAGCAAAAACACTTGGAGGACTTGACTAGGTTTTCGATTGATTGATTCGCCTTGGACACTTAGAACCCTCAAGCTCCTTGATAATCTTTGGTAACACTTGGTCTTTGAGTAACTCGTTATAATACACAATATCTCTCTTGGATATATGGAAGAAGTAAGCCTTGAATAGATATAGAAGAATAAAGCTCTTGAATGATATTTGAAGTTTAAAGCTCGTGGCCTAGGGATGTAAAGATTTTTGGAAGGTTTCAAGCTCAATCCCCTTTCTTCTTCAACCTTGAATTGTCCCTTAGCTTCCTTTTAAATAGAACTTCAAGAATATAACCGTTGAAAGGAGTGGGAGGCAACTTTGAGGCTTGCAACATTCAAATTTTTGAATGTTACAAGTTGGCAGGCGGCTGTGTTAAGTGACTGTCTGCAGGGCAATATAGCAGGCAGTATGTCCAAGTGGCTGGGATCATTTTTTGGGAAAACTTCTAGACGCATCTTGTTGTCCATCCACAAGCGATATTCGCAAGAGGCTACGCCAAGTGACTTCAGCAGAGGTGGTATTGGCAGGCGATGGGTGAATTAGTAAGCAGTTTCTTCAAATGAAGTACTTTGTCTATGACTTTGTTTATGGATGGCAGGTAGTATCCATAGGCGCCTGTGGGTCCTGTACATAACATTTCTGCACTTTACCGTTTGTCAAACTTGAACATTATTCATCATAAATCAAAATAAATTTATCTATATATAATATACATAAGTTAGAGTATGGATAAATCATTTGAGTGTAATTTCTTTTTCATGTAAAGAATATCTTCTATGAAGCACACTTATCAAAATGTATTTATCCACATATGATTTTCACAAGTTGTAAATATGGATAAATCACATATTATATTTTTTTAATAAAAGCTTAAAGTGATAGCTTCATGAAGCAAATGATATATCTATGATCCAACATATAATTAACAAAGTTAATGCACTATGGATCATAATGAATTCTTCATTCTTTAAAACAGTTTACATAATATGCTTACATTTAAAATGTCGCAATAATGATTATTCATGCCAAGCATATTTGTCTTTATTTTAGGCTTCCTAGGCTAAGGTCATCATTAGCATAGATCAAGTCAAAAATAAGTTTATTGTCATCAAAATCATATACAATAAACCTAACAGTTGTGAGTTCTCTTATCTCACCATCAAAATCGCTTATTCTTCTAGAGGGATTAGTACTTTCATCAAATTTTACATGAATGGATTCCTCTATAGTTTTATTTTTCAAATTGTAGACTCTAAATGCCTTGCT
>JAYJMB010004037.1:0-13396 GCA_036873735.1 Pouteria campechiana | reverse complement strand
TTCATCATTGTATTTTATTTTGGTAGATGTCAGACAAAACTGTTGGTTTGCACTTTACATGATGCATCTTAGATTTTGCTTATTGGTGTTTATCAAATTATTATAATAGAAACAGGTTTCATAATTGTATAATTATTACAGCAGGAATAGGTATCATAATTGTATAATTATTATAGCAGTAATAGGTATCATAATTGCATAATTATTACGGTAGGAACAGGTATCATAATTGCATAATTATGTCAGATGCCGCAAAATTGCCAATTTCTACTTATAGGAAGATGTGGCGAATTTTTTAGTGGCTGCGTATAAGCAAATGCAACCACTTAGAAGTGGCTACGTTCAGGCAAATGTAGCCACTTGGAAGAAGTGGTTGCGTGGGGTTAGTGGCTGCACTTAGGCAGAGGCAACGACTTTATTGTGGCTACGTTTAGGCAGATGTAGTGAATTTTTAGTGGCTGCGTATAGGCAAATGCAACCACTTAGAAGTGGCTACGTTTAGGCAGATGCAACGACTGTTAAGTGGCTATGTAGGGTCAGATGCACTTCAAAGTGGCTGCACTTAGGCAGAGGCAACGACTTTTTTGTGGCTACGTTTAGGCAGATGCAGCCACTTAGAAGTCCTTGTATTTGGGCAAATGCAACCACTTAGAAGTGGCTATGTGAAGGCAGATGCAACCACTTTCAAGTGGCTGCGTGAGGTCTGATGCAGCCACAACAAAGTGGTTGCGTTTAGGCAAATGTAGCAACTTTGATGTTGCTGCGTTTAGGCAGATGCAGCCACTTCAAAGTCGCTGCATTTGATCAGATGTGACGGGGCAATTGCAGCGAAATTATGATCAAATGCAGCAAATTTTTTTGGATGCATCTGACTAGATGCAGCGATTTTTTGATCAAATGCAACGAAAGTAATGGCTGCATTTGACTATTTCCCTTGTAGTGCCATCAATGTTATTTTCATGATCCACCCATAATTTTGTTTATTTCAATACATCTAGTTTATATAGAACTATGATTAAATAAGCTCATGTATTTTAGTTGAATTAATAGAAGATGGGTTTGAATCTGGCAAACCTTCCGGTGAGAAGAACGGCTGCTATATTTTGACAACTTGCCTATCGACTTGGGACAATCACCGTACCTGCTGTGGATTTTATCTGATCAAAAAGATAAATCCGGTAGCTTGCCTATCGACTTGGACAATGACCATACCTGCTATGGATTTTATCTCATCAAAAAGATAAAAGCCGGTCAAAACAGGTGCCTACCGTGGATGTCGACAGCTTGCCTATCGACTGGGACAATGACCCTACCTGCTGTGTATTTTATCTGATCAAAAAGATAAAGTCGGTCAAAACAGGTGCCTGCTGTGGATTTTATCTGATCAAAAAGATAAATCCGGTCAAAACAGTCAGCGAGGACTTTAATTTGGGATGCCGCCATTCAATTTGACTTCTAGGATGATCTTCAGCCGACTGTGTTGAATCTTCAATCTAAGATTGTTAGGGAACTCTAACGCATATTAGCTGTCGAGCTGGCAACTCGCCACGTCAGACTGCTATCCTTTTTAGGGATCTCTTCGAATCCTACAAAATCTGAAGTCAGGATGTGCATCCCCATAGATCCCTCTCCTAAGTAAACTTCTTAGTTCGCCCAGCGTAAAAAACTCGCAAGACTCCCGATTGCTCACCCCGCTCATCTATAAATACACCAGGTATGCATTTCTGGTGCAGATCACTCGTTCCTATTCTTTTCTCCCTCCAAAAGTCCCGTATCCTAACTTGAGCTAACACCCCCCGCATCCTCTGATCAGTGTTCTAGTCTTGCAGGAATCAAGGAGGGGAGATCTCGAAAGCTGCATCAGCATTCCGTTTGGGAATAACCCAAACATTGGCGCCGTCTGTGGGAAACATTTTAAAAAGTTCGAAAAGATATCAAATGACATTATAAACACAAACAACACTCCCTCTCTCCCTGCAGTCATCGACAACACACAGTCTACATTGAACCTGAACAACACAGTGTCACAGCCTGAAAACTTACCAACTCAACCCGGCCCGATAAACCAACAGGCAATGCAACACATGATGTGTGAGATGATGCAGCAGATGATGCAGCAATTTATGCGGCAACAAGGGAACAATCTATGGGGACCCCTTGTCGCGGAAGCTCTTCCACCACCGCCTCATCCCCAACGTCAAAAAGATCCAACAAATGGATCCAGAGACCCTTACGGAGCCGGTGTCTACGTCACTGGCCCCGCATTAGGAACATTACTACCTGATGTGCGGGTACTGCATCCGATAAACTTAGAAAACGCACCGGCCACGGGCATCCTAGCCAACGACCTGAGAAATACCGTCCCTACCATCTTGGAACCGATCCAGAGGTAAGTCGACTATGGCCAGGAAAGAGAAGCATCTTTGCACCTCGGGATAAGAAAACTCCCAGAAGATAATGCCACTAAACTAGAAGGACAAAACACCCAAGGATGGCCAGAGAAGCAAGCATCGGCAAAATGTTCCCCTTTCTACCCAGAAATCCTGGAGGAGCCAATTCTCAAAGGATTCCAAATGTCATCCCTAGAAGGTTATGACGGCACCACGGACCCTGATGATCACCTGGCCAGATATGATGGCCAAATGACCCTCGTAGGGGTCTCCGACGCCATTAAATGCCGTGCATTCCCACTGACACTCAAAGGAGTAGCCCTATCCTGGTATCAAACTCTAACACCAGAATCCATCAAATCCTTCAGTGATCTAGAAGAGCGCTTCCGGAAGTGCTTTATAGCTCAACGGAGGCAGAAAAGAACAGTGAAGTCATTGATGATGGTAAAGCAAAGGGAGAACGAGACTCTCCATGAATACGTGAGTAGATTTAATCGGTATACATTAGATGTGGAAAAGCTAGACCACAACGTTGCGGCAGCAGCACTCCAAAGTAGAATTGCAGACCCGAAGGTTAGATACCAGCTACACCTATGGCCCCCAAGAGACTACTCAGAGCTCTTGGAGATGTTGAATCGACATATCGACACAGATGAAAGCACCAGAGAAGAGGACATTAAAAGATAAAGGAGGCGGTCGCGATCCCCGCCTTCATGGTGGGAAAGAAGCCACAGTTGACGTTAATCAGGATCCGGGCAAGTATCTTCTGCTCATGGATCCAGAAAAAGTAAAACAACAGCAACAAACAGAGATACTTCCAGGCACACTCTTAACTGCTCCACCACCCACGTCCTCCACGAAATCCAGAGACAGGGATATTAGGTCCCCTCTCCACCAAAGATTAAAAGAAGAAGCCATCTAGATCGAAACAAATACTGCCTTTTCCACAAAGACATTGGCCACGACACTGATGAATGTCGCATCCTAAAAGAAAAAATCGAAAAGCTTATCAAAAGAGGGAAGTTACTACAATATGTGGCCGATGATCCCAGAAAGGTGGAGAATAAGCATCAAAAGAGTAGGGGACGAGAAGAGAGAGAGAGAGAAAGACCTTGCAATAGAAGATAATCAACCCACGGTAGGAACCATCAATGTGATATCCGGTGGTCCAGTAAACCATCCCCCTACTCTAGTAACCACAGTGAAAAGTAGCCCCAAAAGAAAGAGAGAAGAGGAAGAAGACTTTCAAATTATCTTCTCATAAGAAGATAACCCGAATGGAGAAGACCCCCAGAATAATGCAGTGGTTATATCGGCCCTCATCCAGAACTACCAAGTAAAAAGAATTATGATTGACAGCGGGTCCTCGACAAACATCCTCTTCTACCATTGCTATGAAAAAATGAAGATCTCAAAGGAAAAGCTACAACCTTATGTAGGGCAATTAATCGGCTTCATAGGAGAAGGTTTCTTTCCACAAGGGATCATCAACCTTCCATTTACGATGGAAGATGACCCTGAAAAAGTAACAACCTACTTGGATTTCCTGATAGTCAACATCCCATTACCGTACAACTCCATCCTGGGATGCCTAGGCCTCAATAAGATGAAAGCTGTCGTATCCACTTACCACCTTGCACTTAAATTTTCGGTCAGAAAAGGGGTTGGTATAGCCAGAGGCGACAGAAAGATCGCCTAAGAATGTTACAAAATCTCAATGAAGGAAGGAATGTCGAAAAGCATGCAGATAGACACATGGATAACAGGGACGAACAACAAATCACCCGTAATGAGCCAACAGAGCCTCTGGTCACGGTCCCGTTAACAAACGGATCCGAAGAAAAGATCATCTGAATCGGCTCCACCCTAAAATCATCACTGAGAGAGGAACTGGTCGACCTGCTAAGAGAGAATGCGGATGTCTTCACATGGGAACCCTCGGATATGCCCGGAATAGACCCATCAATCACCTCTCACAAACTAGCGGTCGACGACAGCCACAAACCAATGAGGCAAAAGAAGCGACTCTTTTCCCAAAAAAAGAAGGAAGCCATTGTGATAGAAGTAAACAAACTTTTTGAAGCAGGGTTCATCAAACCCATACATTATCCGGAATTGCTTGCTAATGTGGTAATGGTAAGAAAGGCAAACGGCAAATGGCGCATGTGCGTAGATTTTACGATGTTAAACAAAGCCTGTCCAAAGGATAGTTACCCTCTTCCTAACATCGACCAACTAGTAGACTCCACATCAGGTCATGAGCTACTCTCCTTTATGGACGCTTTCTTCAGATATCATCAAATCCCGATGCACAAGCCGGACTAGGAAAAAATAGCCTTCATCACAGATGTAAGAACATTCTGTTACGAAGTAATGTCATTCGGTTTGAAGAATGCAGGGGCAACCTATCAGAGGATGATAAACAGTATATTCAAACATCAACTGGGAAGAAATATGGAGGCATATGTCAACGAGATGGTGGTCAAAAGCAAAATCAAAACCCACCACGTTCAAGACTTGAAGGAAACCTTCAAAACCCTCCTAGAGTACAGAATGAAATTGAACCCCCAAAAATGCGCATTCGGAGTAGAATCAGGAAAGCTGCTAGGCTTCTTAATATCCCAAAGAGGCATCGAGGTAAATCCCGAAAAGATTCAAGCCATCCGAGACATGACAGCACCTAAAAGTATTAAAGATCTTCAACAACTGACCGGGAGGTTAACAGCGCTCAATAGGTTCCTTTCAAAATCCGCCGAGAGAAGCCCCCCATTCTTCAAAGCTCTCCGTAGAGAGGCAACTGTAAACCTAGGCCAAAATGAAATAAGCGCAGAAACAAGGGAGGCCTTCGAAGAACTTAAAGTATACCTCGCCTCCCTCCCTTTACTAAGTAGCCCCAAAAGGGAGAAACCCTCTCCCTCTATCTTGCAGCCGGGTCTGAGACTATTGGAGCCATTTTATTTAGAGAAAAGGGTCAACAACAAAAGCCCATATACTATGTTAGCAAGATCCTGCGCAGAGCCGAAATTAGATATCCCACCATGGAAAAAATCGCATATGCGCTCATAATTACGGCAAGGAGGCTTCGACCCTACTTTCAAGGGCACCGGATCCAAGTCTACACAGAGCAGCCACTAAAATAAGTACTCCAAAAGATGGAACTCTCCAATTGCCTCGTTAAATGGTCCATAGAGCTCAGCGAATTTGACATCGAATTCACACCCAGGACCGCTGTCAAGGGGCAAATTTTGGCAGACTTCATCATAAAATGCGTCAAAACAGAAGAATCTGAAGAGATGCCAAACTCATCAGAGAATACTCCCCTAGAAACTACACCTCCTCACCGAAAAGTGGCAATCTCAAAGCAAAAGGACCCAGCAACAAAGCCAGAATGGAAACTATATGTAGACGGCTCCGTTTCCAAAGAAGGCGCAGGAGCAGGACTCGTACTATAGAGCCCAGAGGGAAATCGAATCGAATATGCAATACAATTCAACTTCCCCATCACCAACAATGGTGCCGAATACGAAGCTGTGATAGCAGGACTCAGGTTGGCGCACAGGCTCAAAGTTCACAACTTGATTGTCCACAGCGACTCTCAGCTCGTTGTGAAGCAACTTTCCAGAGAGTATGAAGCTAAGGAACCGTTGATGAAACAATACCTCTCTGCAGCCAAAATTGCAATGGAACGGATCCGCAACACCAAAATCCTCCAAGTGCCAAGGGAGATGAACGAGCATGCCGATGTGTTGTCAAAACTAACCACAGCAACTTGTTTCTTCCCCCAGAGGACCATATTGATTGAACATCTCACAGAGCTGAGCATATCGGAGGCCGAAGAAATGATAGTAGAAGACTCAGAGGCTTCCTGGATGGACCCCATCCACGCTTACCTAAGAAAAGGAGAAAAACTAGGGGATCCACTCGAGGTCAAAAAGCTAATGCATTTCGCTGCCAAATTTATGTATCTAGACAACAATTTGTACAGAAAAGGGCACTCACACCCATACCTTCGTTGTGTCTCCAATAAACAAGGCCAAGAAATCCTGAAGATGATACATGAGGGAGAATGCTCAAACCATGTAGGCACAAAGACCCTGGCCTTCAAGACAATAAGACAAGGGTACTACTGGCCAACCATAGCAGAAGATTCAAAGGACTATGTGAGAAAATGCAAACATTGCCAAAAACACGCAAGCATTCTCTGTCTTCCAGCAACAAAACTGTGCACCATTAGCACCCCCTCGCCCTTCTATCAGTGGGGGATGGACATCCTGGGCCCATTTCCACCGACAGTAGAAAGAAAGAAGTACATATTCGTTGTCGTTGATTACTTTACAAAGTGGGCAGAGGCCAAAGCCACCGGGTCTATCTCCACAAAACAAGCAACAGACTTCCTAATGGGAAACGTCATGTGCAGATTCGGGGTCCCTGGAATACTTATCACCGATAATGGAACCCAATTTGGAAGCAAACCATTCAAATCCTTCTGCAGAACACATGAAATCCAGCAGAAATTCTCCTCAATAGCACACCCTCAGACAAATGGGCTAGCAGAAGCCACAAATAAGAATCATCAAAGGCCTAAGAAAAAAAATAGAAGGCTCCGGAATTAGTTGGTACCAAGAACTAGCAAGAATAATGTGGGCCCTGAGGACGACACCCAAAATATCCACGGGCGAAACTCCGTTCATGCTGGCATACGGATCTGAAGCCGTGATACCCGTAGAACTCCAAATACCCTCCGCCAGAACAAGCAACTTCGACCTACAAACCAACAAAGAGGCGCTGGAAGCTAATCTGGACCTATTGGAAGAAACAAGGGTCAATGCTCAAGCCAGGATTGCAAGACAACAGACACTAGTCAAACAATATCATGACCAGAAGGTCAGGCAAAGAAGTTTCAAGAGTCCTTCGAGAAGCCTCGGTAAGCAACCCCATCCATACGAAGGAAAAACTTGCACCTTCCTAGGAAGGACCATACAGAGTCAAGGAAGCAATAGAAAATGGAGCCTATTGACTACAAAGGCTCAATGGAAAAGACATCCCACGAACCTGGAATGTCGAACATTTGAGGAGGTACTATCAGTAGAGAATTACCAATAATACTTATTTTTAGGATTTTTTCTTTCCTTTCTATACGAAAGAGGAATCCCCCTTTTATGCAGAGCAATAAATCATACAAGTTAGTTTATTTTTTTTACACAAAGTTTGTCGGCCATCGGTCCCGCAGAAACGAGACTGTAGCGAAAGAGGTTCCGTTGAAACGGAACCGCCAAACCCCAAAAAGGGTTACAGGGCCATCGGTCTCGCAGAAATGGGATCGTAGCGAAAGAAGTTTCACAGAAACGAAATCGCCAAACCCTAGAACTGGTTATAGGGCAGCAGTCCCGCAGAAATGGGGCCGAAGCGAAAGACGTTTCGCAGAAACGGAACTGCCAAACCCCAGAATAGGTTATAAGGCATCGGTCCTGCAGAAACGGGACTGTAGCGAAAAAGGTTCCGTTGAAACAGAACCGCCAAACCCCAGAAAGGGTTATAGGGCCATCAGTCCCGCAGAAACGGGACCGTAGCGAAAGAAGTTCCGCAGAAACGGAACCGCCAAACCCCAGAATAGGTTATAGGGCCACCGGTTCTGCAATCACGGAACCGAAAGAGAAAGAAGTTCCACAAAAACGGAACTGCCAAACCCCAGAACGGGTTATCTGGCCATCGGCTCCGCAATCACAGAACTGAAGGGAAAAAAGTTTCTCAAAAACAGAACTATCAAACTCTAGAAAGGGTTACAAGGCTATCAGCCCCACAGAAACGGGACTGTAGCGAAAGAGGTTCCATTGAAACGGAACTGTCAAACCCCAGAAAGGGTTATAGGACCATCGGTCCAGCAGAAACGGGGCCGAAGCGAAAGAAGTTTCATAGAAACGGAATCGCCAAACCCCAAAAAGGGTTATAGGGCCATCAGTTCTGCAGAAATGGGGCCGAAGCAAAAGAAGTTCCGCAGAAACGGAACCGTCAAACCTCAGAAGTAAGGTTTCGACAACCATTAGTCTTGTAAAAATGGAACCAACGAGGGAGAGCTTCTGCAGGATGGAACCTCTCAACCTTAGAAATAATTATGCTTGAGAAAGATTTCGTACATAAGGCGGTTGAGAGAATAACCAAAATTGTATTTCACTTAGGCAAAATGGACAAAAAAGATTACATATCCTCCCCATCCGGAGAAATATCACCTAAGTCAAGGCCAGGGAATTTCCTAGCTACTTTCTTTTTACAGGACTCAAATGACTGCTTACAGCAATCTACTACATGTTGAAGGAGCAATTCCTGACACTCAGGTTCCTCAACTAACTATTCCAGCCGCTGTTGACGAACCTGAGAAAGAGTGGTAACATGCCCTTCCTTCAACGATGCAATCTCCTGATGCAAGGCTACCTCTTTACCTTCTAAACTGGCTACCCATTCGCGAAGCTCCTTCTCCCGTTCGGCAGACTTGGCTTGAACGCGAGCGAGATGCTTCTCCTTGGACTTGGATACAGAAAATGCGCGGTCACGATCAATCCGCAGTTGAGACATGACAGCCTCAGCCTGCCACAACCTCGACTCCGCAGCCGCACATTCCGCCCTCAGAAGATCCTCGTTGGCCCGAAGAGCAGAGGCAGTCTCCTCTAAGTCTCAGAAGTGGTTCTTTTCCTCTTCTAGATCTTCCTTTGAAGCTATAACTTCCGCGATCATCCGATCCCGATCATTCTTTATAAACCGGTGCTCCCGGCGCCAGTAAGCGACTTCTTCTTTTGCCTCCTCCAAGTGATCTGTCCGGATCCTCAGCTCGTCGCAAGTAAGGCCGAGCTGCTGCATGGCCAGTCGCATCCGATCAATGAAGCTTTGCCGCTCCAGAGAATGGCGAATCACCCCCAAGGACGACTCTTCAAGAAGATCCTCCCATGGCATGTCCAGATACCTAGACCGGTCAGCAGAGCAGGCTAACTTGGTGACAAAGGTGGCAGCCAGCCGAGGATTCCCTAGCAAAGAGGTAATCAGCCTCGACACCCGAGGAGCCACACTAACAGGCGTTGAAGGCAGAGACGATGCCCCACTCGCCGGAGCCGCGGTCTCTTGAGAAGAAACATCACCTTGATCAGAAACAAGGCCACTAGTGCTAGCGGCCTCGCCACGGAGACGTTGAGCGAACGGAGCCAGGGTCAGATCGGCATAAGGGCGCTTCATTGCGTGGGCCAAACGATCAGGCGAAAACAAGCCTACACAAACAAAAAAGAAGTTGAATAAAGGTCCACTAAAAAAAAATTTCCCTTACCAGCGAAAGAGGAAGAAGGCCTCGATCCTGCAACCACACCCGAAGACATCGATGCCAATGCAGAGGAAGCAAGCATTGAGGTAGCTGCCTCAGTCGAGGAAAACAGTTCCGAAATGATAGGAGCTTCGTCTACCGCAACAGATGTGCTTGGAATAGTCGGAGCCGTCGCAACAGAAGTCAGCGGCACAGGATCAAGGGGAGCCGCCGAAGCTGATAAGGGAGCCAAAGACACAGATTCGGAAAGACCAAAAGAAGGAAAAGAATCAGATGCACTCGTCAAAATAATGCTGGACACAAAGGGCACTATGGCCATAGATGGAGCAGAAAAAGATTCCGAGACGAGAGGGACGGTCTCGCCCTGAGGGAAGTGTTCCTCAGAGGATGGACGAGAGAGACTACTCTCGGAGGATACAGGAAAAGGACCCATACTAAGCGGTCTTAACCGGTTCGAGGTCCCCGCAATCTCCTCCTCCAACGGCCTCCCCAACGATTCCGAAGGATCGGACGGATCCGCCAGTACCTCCCCAGGAGTTTGGGGAGATTTACCATGAGAAGCGGAAGGAGGGGTTGAGAGGGACAAATCCCCTCTCCGCCTCCGAGCTACAGCCTTAATCCTCCTCCTCTAGGACGGTTCCGCTTCAGCGGGGCCAGGAGCCTCTGAAACCACTAGAGCCGGTGCTCCCCAGGACCGACCACTACTAGACCAGGGAAGGAGGTCATACTCTTGCTCAATGGTGGACCGAAGGTTAGGAAACAAAGAGGGCAGAGAGGTCAATGAGGGAATAGGTTCAGGAGCGACAACCTCCTGACCCAGAAAGCCACACGAATAATCAGCTTGGTGACAATGCTCTGCCGAAGCTACAACATCTACAGCAAGGGTATCGATAGACATCAATCAATACCAAATAAGATATAAGCTAAACCACTCTAAAGGGGGAAAAACACCAGAGGGACAGACCGGGCTGGTCATCCAAAAAGAAGGAAAAGAAAGATCCCCAATATACTTAACCCAAGCCCAATGACTTTTCCACTCGTCATCAGGATTAGTGACGCGAGCAAAAAGATTGCGCCAGGGAGTGCGAGGAAGAAGATAGTAATAGTAAGGGGAATGGGGAGCTCTACTCAAATTAAAGATAGAACAAAAATATTTTGAAAGAAAAAACAGATATCTCTTCAAGCTGATGAACCCAGCGACAAAAAGACATTACGTAACGCCAACTGTTCGGGACCAATTGACCCGGAGAAATGTTGTAGCTGCGAAGAAGGGAAGAAACAAAATGGCAATGGTCCAAGCGAAAACCTGCCTTGAGCGAACCCAAGGAGACAGACACATAACCCTCCCGCGGTTGCCACGGGAGGGCAGAAGAGTCTGGGAATTCCCAGCTCATAGTGGGGGGAAGAGGGTAAAGCCTAAAGGCTGCTATAACAGCCCCGGAAACTTAGGGAAAAGACTTTTTGGCTGCCATTACATAAACAAAAAAGAGTATGAGACAAAGAAGACAAACGAGAAAAGGAAAAAATGATTACCCCGACAAAGAAAATGACCAGCCTTGTCTTCGCAAATAGCATCTTAAATAAATGCCTCCCACAAAACCACCTAGGGTTTCGTGGGAAACCAGACAACAGACAGACAAACCGGAAGAGGAATAGGCTGGTTTCACATGAAAACTGGAAACCAGCCGTCGTTAAATCAAATAGCATTTATGGCTCCGCCACGTAGGCAAGGAAGAGCAACCGGCATAAGGGCAGTTACCTTTGAAATTCAAAAATGCCCGCCAAAGGCATGGATCCAAATGCTTCCAAAATCAAGTACCCCTGTTCCAGAACAGCAAATTCAAAAAATCCTTATTAAAGTCCCTAGCAGCAATATCGATTTTGAGAGGCAGATCCGTGTATTAAAAATGGACCCGCCAAAGTCCTTTTAACCCAACCATTAGATAGATATGCGGAGAGAGGCGTATCTTTCGCGAAAAACTCACGCATAGAATTCAAGAAAGAGGGCATTCCGCGCCTTCTCAAAAGGGGGGACTAGTGTTAGGGAACTCTAACGCATATTAGCTGTCGAGCTAGCAACTCGCCGCGTCAGACTACTATCCTTTTTAGGGATCTCTTCGAATCCCACAAAATTTGAAGTCAGGATATGCATCCCCATAGATCCCTCTCCTAAGTAAACTTCTTAGTTCGCCTAGCTTACAAACTCGCAAGACTCCCGACTGCTCACCCCACTCATCTATAAATACGAACCAGGTATGCATCTCTAGGGCAGATCACTCATTCTTATTCCTTTCTCCCTTCAAAAGTCCCGTATACTAACTTGAGCGTCGGAGTGTTCACGCCGGGAACACCCCTGGCATCCTCTGATCAGTGTTCTAGTCTTGCAGGAATTAAGGAGGGAAGATCTCGAAAGCTGCATTAGCATTTTGTTTGGGAATAACCCAAACAAAGATGGTTCTAAAAATCTATGCATGGGCCCTGGGGAGCTAATCTAATGTTGCTTGAAAATAGTTTTAAAAATAATAAGCTTTCAAATTCAGTAAATAACCTTCACGCTGCTACTACATATAACAATGTTCCATTTTAAAATTAAGCCTATTAAGGGCTCCACTAAGTGATGCATCTATCACAATAAAGACATTTCATTCACCAAAAATATAGACTCATGTAATAAAATTAATCCATTTCTTAAATAAATCTCAAAATTTGTTTAATCATGATCATAATTGAACAAAAAAATTTAGAAACCAGAGGATTACTTATCTTCAATCACAATGTCCAGCCATTTATTTTTTGTATTTGTTGATAATGGAAGTAAAATCCAATCCAACAATCTTACTTAACATTACTTATTTGCTTTGTAAACTAAAAATTACTTGACTATAGCACTTAGGTAAAATCAAAATTAGAATCATTTGAGAGCTAATATTTATCTTTTTAAATTGTTTCATTACCTATGTCACGGAGGAAAATATGATGATGCATGTCCATCTTTGAACTATGCTTTTGAAATCCATTAACCTATATTAATTCATGATTCTATAAAATTTTGCCATATTAAAGTATATGTGCAGTGCTAAGGAACTATAATACAAGATAAGCTTTATAGTTAGAAAAGCTATCACATTAGATTCTAACCCAATGGAAGACCTATTCAAACTATGAAACACCCTCGCATGATTCTATTTAGAGGCAGTATGGCTTATAAGGACTCCTATTGGAACAAGAGGATGTATAATTATCCACAATAGCTCTCCAATCAGAAAAACTTATTAATACTAATCGTCTCTACATATGATATAGCTCTTCTTATGCATTGACCCAAGTTTAACTATAAAAACTTAAGTATGCACACCTATTCATATAAGCTCTCTTAATTATCTATATACCCCTCTCACTGTCCTATTACTAATTGGGGCGTCAAAGTGCTCATGTCGGGACCACCCCAATATCCTCTAACATTTTCTTTGTTTTATAAGATCTTCGTGTAGGATTTTTGGAGAATAATGTGAGAGTCCAAACAATGACACAATTTGTGAAAAGGTTCATTAATTAAGTCAGTGTTTCACTCGCTGAAGAAACAACGAGAAAAATAATCAGGGCACAGTAAATGATGAGGAAGCAATAAATGCAAATGGAATGACATGACCGAAATTGGCCTCCTTTGGAAAATACCAAAGGATTTTTCCATTATTATTAATTT
>JAYJMB010004035.1:0-13398 GCA_036873735.1 Pouteria campechiana | reverse complement strand
GAATTATACTATGGCAAGAAACCAAATATATCATATTTTCATGCTTTTGGGTGTAAATGCTTTATTCTCAATAATGGTGAAGAAAACCGAGGGAAATTTGAAAATAAATCTGATGAAGGCATCTTTCTTGGTTATTCTATTGTTAGTAAAGCATTTAAAGTCTACAATCTAAAGAGTAAGACTACAGAGGAATCTATTTACGTAAAATTTGATGAAAATACTAACTCCTCTATAAGGTTAAGTAATTTTGATGATGAGATAGGTGAACTAACAACCTCAGTTGAGAAAATAAAAATACAAGACAAGAAAGGAGAACCTTCTAAATCAAAAACATAGATGGATGAAGAAGAAACAAAAAATGAAGCATCCATCACTGTGGTAAACAATAAATGTAATGATATTTTTCACAAAGATTAGAGATTTATGCATATCACCCTAAAAATTAAATAATTGGTGATGTATATGACAAAGTTATAACCAGATCTTCATATCACCAAGTATGTGGCAATTTTACTTTTATTTCACAAATAAAACGAACTTGCATAGAACAAGCTTTAGAAGATGAAAATTGGATTTTAGCTATGCAAGAAGAATCCAATTCAAAAGAAATAATGTGTAGACTATTGTTCCAAGACTAACTCATCAATCTGCTATAAGAACTAAATGGTATTTAGGAATAAATTAGATGAATCTGAAATTGTAGAAAGAAATAAAGCAAGATTAGTAGCAAAAGGATACTATCATGAGGAAGGCATTGATTTTGAAGAATCATATGCTCCTATTGTAAGGATTGGAGTCATTAGAATACTTCTTGCATTTGTATCCTTTATGAATTTCAAGTTATATCAGATGGATATCAAGAGTGCATTTCTGAATAGATTTATTAACGAAGAGTTCTATGTAGAACAACCACCTAGGTTTAAAGATCCTCATAACCTAGAACATGTATTCAAATTCAAGAAAGTCCTCTTTGGTTTAAAAGAGGCTCCTAGAGACTGGTTTGAAAGGCTAAGCAAATTTCTCACTAAGAAAAGTTTTTTAGAGGCAAAGTTGATACTACTCTCTTCATTAAGCATGCAACAAAGGATATTCTTATAGTTAAAGTATATGTTGATGATATAGTATTTGGTGCTATTAATAAAAATCTTTGCAAGGAATTTTCTAAGAAAATGCAGAGAGAATTTGAAATGAGCTTGATGGGTGAACTCAACTTCTTCTTGGGACTACAAATTAAGCAGTTGAAAGAAGGCATTTTCATTCACCAAGCCAAACATACAAAAGAATTGCTAAAGAAATTCAACATTGAAGATGAAAAAAGGTATGGGACTCTAATAAGCCCTTCAATAAAAATGGATAAAGATGAAAGAGGTAAGTCTATTTGTTAAAAAATTTATAGAAGCATGATAGGATCTCTGTTATATTTAACTGCTAGTAGACCTGATATAATGTTTAGTTTATGCATGTGTGATAGATTCCAATCAAAACCAAAAGAGTCACATCATATTGCTATAAAAAGAATATTTAGATATCTTTTAGATACACATAATCTTGGATTATGGTATCAAAAAGGTTCAGATTTTAATTTAATAGTTTACTCAAATGTAGATTTTATTGGATATAAAGTAGATAGAAAGAGTACCTTAGGATCTTATCATTTTTAAGAAGCATGATCATTTCATCATTTTCTAAGAAACAAACACCAGTTGCATTATCAACTGCTGAAGCTGAATATGTAGCAACAGGCAGTTGTTGTGCATAGATCCTATGGATGAAGCAACTACTAAAAGACTTTGGCCTTAACTTTATTAATGTACCTATTAGATGCTATAATACTAGTGCTATAAATCTAACTAAGAATCTAGTTCTATATTCCAGAAGTAAACATATAGAAATCAGGCATCATTTTATTAGGGACCATATTCAAAATCATGACATTAGCTTAGAATTTGTCCCAACAGAAAATCAACTAGAAGATATCTTCATAAAACCATTACTAGAAGAAAGATTTGATATGATAAGAAGAGAATTAGGCATACTAGATCCAAGTGCATAAAATGAATAATTCATTAAAATAAAATATTCACAATAACGTCTTTATTACAAAAAAATTATTCAACTAATCAACTAGAGCATCTACTATAGCTTCTAGCTC
Source organism: Pouteria campechiana (assembly GCA_036873735.1). Classification (NCBI taxonomy): domain Eukaryota; kingdom Viridiplantae; phylum Streptophyta; class Magnoliopsida; order Ericales; family Sapotaceae; genus Pouteria; species Pouteria campechiana. The sequence continues at coordinate 11,246 of JAYJMB010004035.1, read as the reverse complement.
CTCAATACGCTGATTAGCCCCTATTAATTCTTCTTCAAGCTTCTTCATGTGCTCCATTACCTTATCATATGCTGCATATCCCCTGTCAGAAGACAATTAGCATTTTGGTTGGATTCTCTAGCAAAGACTAGTTCCACCTTCAACTATTCTATTTGCTCCTTCAGAAACTGAACTCTAATGGACTCCTCCAACTAATCATTCTCTCTTTCGTGATGAACTTGATTTGTAGAAGATCTTCAAGATGCCATGTTTAATCTTTAAAATTTTAGTTAAGCTTCTATTTGTATATAACATAAATAAAAAGTACATAAATGCACACTCATTCATCTACCTCAGTAATAATACTAATTAGCAGGTCAAAAGGATAGTTAATGAGAACATTAAAAATCATAATACAGATTACAAGGTTCGAAGTTAAGTTAGGTTTTGTACTTTGGAATTTTCAAAGCCTTAAAGAAAAATCTCCGAAACCTCATTGAAAGTCTCCGAAGGCCCAAACTAAAGTATCCAAAGGACAGTAAACTTCTCTGAAGCAACACTTCAGAATATTCGAAACCTCAGATCAAATATTTTAATCCAAAGAATCTCTTCGAAAAATAATATCATTAGTATGTCAGAGATTTTTGTATCAGGAATTCAAAATCAATCTTCTCCGAAAAACCCTTTCGGAATCTCGAAGCCAAAACACATTAGTGTTTTGGAAACCTTTCTTCAACAAATCTGAAGTAGCAAAATTGTTAAAACCTCTCCGGAAAACTTAACCCTCTTCTCCAAATCCCAGAAATCCCTCCTTTAGAGAAAACGGTCCATCTTCCTGCTTCTTTCAAATCTCCTTCTCATTTCACTCATTCCACCTTCCTGCCTTCTCCAGAATTTTTTTTTCCAAAAACCTAGAGCCCTTTGTAGAAATGGCGAGAACGAAAGTTGCAGAAAGCAAGAGAAAGGAAAGGGAAAACTCTCCACCATGGAGGACAACCAAGAAGGCAAGGCGGGAATCTGATATTCTAGAGGTAATTTTCCAAAATAGCTCATCTGATTATTCGAGGTTCTTAGAAAGATATAAGGAGAGAAGAATAATCAAAGGGAAGATTTTCATTTTTAGAGCATTTAGAATATAATTCGGAGTGTTAGAATGGTTGAAATATCAAGACTGGGATGCTTATGCCAGTTACAAAAATAGCATATATTCAAGACTGGTGAGAGATTTAATCTATAATCTCAACACTAGAATAGAAATATCATGGATTAAAGACATAGAAATAGAGCTATCTCATGAAAGTTTATGGAAGTTAGATTGTATAACTCGATCTCCCTCCCACAAAGTGTTATGACCATCTGAGCTAACATAACACAGAAAGGAGCTCAAAGATGAATTAGATGTGGGTATCATCCAAGGTCTCAAGACGCTCAGAGGAATCCTAGTTCAGTTTCAGAGGAAACATGAATAGCTATGTGGTACGTATAGCCTGTACTTTGTGTATGCATTTTACTTTGTGTTGTTTCCTTATACTAGTGTATGGTTCATTATGTACTTGGGCTTTTGTTTAGTTGTATGGGGCAACAAACATTGGGAACACATTGTAATACTCAAGTCGGTGCTTGAGGGGTTTAGGGCTTGTATCCTATATGTAATGAGTGTAACATGTAGTTTTGCCAAGGAGGGGATGTTCCTTGTGCATACCATAGCCATGGGATGAGTGTTCTTGTATTCTCAAAGTGTATTTGATAGGTTCCATGATGCAAAGGCAATTGAGTCAAAGCTCAAGTTGCAAAGGCATGGTGAGCTGTGTATGGATTGAGTTGATCAAGCACGAGAGGCGGTTCTATTGAGCTTGAAGAAGGATCAAGAGCGGAGTTGGTCCTTGCCTTGTCAAAGTGAAATTGGCAAGGTAGCGATAGTAGAGATTGAACCAGTGGAAGGTTGGCCATAGTTCAAGCTATCCGATAAAATGTTTATGGAGGCATTAGAGGAGGTGTTGGGAGGCACCTTGATGTTATGCAAATGAAAGATGTGAGAATTCTATGGTGAGTTCGAGCATAACCTAAATCCTAGGTCAAAATCAAGTTGGATCAGTGATGAGGCCATGCAATGCTATGATGGGCATGGTGTGTGATGCAGAACTTGGTGGGTTCTCCAAGTTGGACTAGCTGAGAGAGTTAGTGGTGCATCATCAGACTTAACCAGTGGGTCAAGTGTAACCCAAGAGTTGGTCAGGAATGGTCAAGAGTGTTGATCATTGCAGCAACAGGTTCATGTTGTAGTCTACCTATGGTGGTGGATGAGTGTTGCTGAGCAAGGAAAGGTGATCCTTGGGTTCCTATGGTGGAGTATAGTTGGCAACGAAGCAAGCTTGAGAGCAAGCTTGGTGAGGTTGTACGAGCCAAAGCTAAGATATAAGGTAATCTGGAGAGGAGGTTAGCTGAGTAGAGCTAGTTCCTTGTGGCTGCATCAGAGGATGAGGTTAATGGTACTTGTAGTTGATTTAGACTTTGACGACTTTGGGTGGTGGAGGGCATGTTACAACCCAGAGTTATGGATCGCTTGGCAGACGATTGATGCGGTCCATTTGCATTATGTGAGTGAAGTGAGATGGTCTTATGTTGGATCACGGGGCGGATCCAAGGCGAGATCATGTCACGACTCCTAGGCAGGATCATGAGGTTGATCCAAGGCGGAATCATGACACTGATCCAAGGTGGGATCGTGAGATGGTTCCAAGTGCGGGATCATGGGTGCAAGTTGTATCATGGATGTGAATCACATAGAGCATGTGGGACTCATCGATAGTGTACATTACAGATCAAGAGAGGTCGAGGCATCAATGCATTGAGATCCATGCTAGATAGACACAGTGTGGGACATGTGTCTTAGAGGGGATACATGATATCTTTAGATGTGGGACATGTGTGGGACATTTGTCTCTACATGAGGGAATTAGGGACATGTGGCTTGAGGGTGAGCTAACATGTGTCTAGTTGGTTAGTTTTTGTACACTGTGTAAACCCATGGGGTCTCACTTGTAAGGGACTAGAACTTGAGTTAGAGGGATAAGTCTCATGGTGAAGGATCTTAGGCAAGTCTTATACGGTGTATGTTGTGGCATTATTTCCTTAATGATAAGTTTGGGAAGTTAGATTCCTATATGTTACTTGTGTTGCTTTGATTTCAGTTCACTCTTTGTTTTTTTCAGATTGGTTCTTGCATTTGCTATGCTTTATGTGCTAAATTAGGCTGCTAAGGTGTTGGATCCTTAGGCTGACACATGGTCAGGTACTATAGGAAGTCCGTACCTTGCAACTTTTATGCACTTCATACATACTTGAATCGTTTATTGAAAAATCACATTTCTCTACTTCAATTCATCATTAAAAGTCAGTTACATTGTGTCTCAACACTAGATAGTTCATTGTCCAAAAATTCACACCCTGGGTCTTACATCATATCAACTTATAAGCTAAGACATCTTTGCAAATGGTGGGGTAGAGAGCATATAGTGAAATTTCAACATTTTCAGCTTTGCTCTCATTTCATCCTCGCATAAGCCAATATAGATGATTTTCTATAGATGAAGATCATTTGGCCAAAAGATGTATTTCCAATCTTGGCTTAACTCAAGAGGAGAGGGGTGAATTAGGTACATGAAAATTCATTGCATAACCCCTATTAACCCCTATTGAACCAATTTCCTCTTTTTGTGCTTCTGTGTGATGCATTGTAAGATAAATAATAAAATAGCAAAAGTGTGTGAAGAATAAAGTAGATAAATAAACACATACAAACAACATGATTTTTATAGTAGTTTGGAAACCTTATCCCTATATCCACTATTCCAAGAGTACACACTCATTATGCCTTGGGTTCCACTATATCCCATCTAATAGAAATACAATAGTGCTTCTAGCACTCTTCTAGATTCCAGCTCTAGAGGGCATAAATAAGTATTCCTAACACTCTTCTAGATTCCAGCTCTAAGGGGCATAAACATAGTGCTCCCAACACTCTTTTGGTTTTCATAAGCTCACTAGGAAACTCACTAATTTCAAAATTCATCAGCAAACTTAATGATTTTTTAGAGCTTACTAATAACTCATACAATGTGGTTTTTTTGAGCTTACCACAAACTCACTAGTTTTCAGTTTAATCAGAAACTAATACACATTTAAGCACAGGGGATGATGAATTCTTTAACAACTCTAGTAATAAAAAAATATCTTCCCAAAATGTAAACTCAATGGTCATAAAGATATGCAGATTGAAGCTTATAAAAGATAGATGACAGTTTAAGCTCTTGGCCATGGGTGGAAGGATTTGCATAAGGTTTAGCTCATTTGAAATGTCTTCCTTTACCACCTATGAATCGTCCCACCTCTTCTCCTTAAATAGCTTCTTCATAATTTTTACTATTAGAGAAGATGGGTTTCATTGAATGTAGAAACAGAGGTAGCAATGAATGAAGAAGACCATTGAGATTTTTGCTATTGCTATGCATGCCTTTTGATTTATCTTGAGTTGTTGCATCACCATTCTTTTACAGAGAGGAAGGTGAGCTATTGTTGAAAAGTCTTTTCTCATTCTGACTTGGCATAACTAAAAAGCTTGCAGCACTGCTTATTGCTGGAAATGGTGACTGAAATGAGTCTACATAATGAAACACAAGTGCAGATGCTATTTAGATGCAAGTCACATAAATCAATTTTTCTATGAGGCCTCTCTCTGTCTACATTAATCAGTCATAAGTTTTAGATGAATTCTCTCATGAGATTTGTCTATTAGTCGATCCTTCCTGAGTGTTCTTTATTTGTTGTAAATAATAGATGAACTTTGGCATCATAGATGAAGTTAAACTAATCGAGAGACAAACTCTACTGATCAACAGACAAGATCTACTTTATCAACTCGAATAGACGAAGTATAATGTTCTTCTTTTGTTCCCCATTCATCTGTTGTAAGTGACACATGAACTCTACTTTACTTTATCTTGGATGAATTAAGCTATGTACTTTGCCTATGGATTTGTCTGTAGTAATTTACAGACTAATGTGGTAGTTCATTGAAGTCCACTTTGTCCAAGCAGCCACTTTGTTTATGCAATTTTGTCTATGCTCACTGTGCTGCTTCTACTTCGTCTTCCACTTTGTCTTCCACTTTGTTTGTAGTCAATAATAGATGAATTTGATCTCGCAAACGAAGTCGAATTCCTTTTTCTGCATATTTTGAACAACTGATGGAGTTTGTCTCTGTAACTTCTTACTTACTTCATTCTTGATTTGTTAGTCTTTGCTCAAGCAAAGTTACTCTACTTTGTCTTTACACTTTCTTATCTTTAGATGAATCCATTTATCTAGCTTTGTTGGTCAAATAAAGTTTCTTCCCTTTGTGCATATTAGTCCAAGTGACCATCTCTTTGTTATTCTTCTTTCTTCATTTGTTTGAGTTCTTGATGAGATTACTCCTTACTTTATCTCAAACAAACTCTGGCTAATGGATAGTCTGCAGTTTAAGCTCTTTGATCATGGCTCCATCTTCAACGTTTTTTCATTGTATTTGTTTGTGGAAGTTTCTCTTTGGATTTAACAGACAAAGCAAGCTCCTTGTAGCTCATCTTTGAAGCCTTGTTTGCTTCTTCCGTTATCTTAAATAGTTTAATCCCTTTGGAACATAATAAATAGTTGTGGGAGTTTGTTGCAGACGATTGTGATCCTACACTTAGAAGTTTTCTACATTTGCTATGTTGTTAGCATTATATAATCAAAATGTATATATATCCTTATGTGATGTGCACATGTTGTGGAGATGGGATAATATACATTTCTTATTTAAGCACATAGTATGAAAACTCAATAAAGTATAGTGCTCAATATGATTCAATAAATTAACACTTTAAGTAATGATATCTAAATGCATCATGAAGTAAAAGATGTATGCTTGCATAATTAAACATTCATGATTATGTATATGTTTTGCATTATCATTTAACATTTATCAAATCATAATTATGCATATGATTGTCAATGACTTAAGTATACATATTATTTTATCTTAATACAAGTTTTATTATCATCAAAATCATATATAATAATCCTGATAGATACATAAAACAATTATTTGATAAATTTTTTCTTTCTTTTGGCATAGCTCTCTGTGTCTTTTTTCCCATGTTTGCTTTGTTAGTTCTTGCAATAAGCTTCTTAATTTCCTATAAGATAAGATTTTTTTCATAAATGGCTCATTGAGCTGGACTCCTTTTTTTTTTTTTAATAACTCCATTAAGCTATCCTTTGGCTTCTTAGAGCTAGAATGTCAATGACTCTCTTGAGTCGCCCTTCTGTTCCATTGAACTAGGATGTTGATGACCACCCTTTGGTTCCGTTGAACCAGGATGTTGATGATTTGGTTGAGCTAGCCTTCAGCTCTGTTGAGCTGGAATGTCAATGACTTAGTAAAGTTGCACTTCAGCTTAGTTGAGTTGGAATATCAACAACTCAGTTGAGCTGAAATTTCAATGACTTAGTTGAGCTGCCCTTTGGTTCTATTGAATTGAATGGTTTACTAAGACCACATTTTTTATTTCTGTTAGAAAGATTAAACAACTCATGGAAAATCTATTCATTGTTGTTTAATCATTATAGATTAACAGGGGCAATAATGTAAAAGGATGGGAGAGATTTTATTGTTAATTGACGGTCAAATTATAATTTCTTGTAAGTGCATGAGTATATAGTAGTATAGTTTTCAAAGCAATGTTCGATCGCATAGAGAACTGATCAAACTGATTCAATTATGTATTATTACTGAAACTAAGACTATCCTAAAAAGATGTAGTGGATACTACATAAATTAAAGAATAAGGTAAAATAATGGAAAATAGTGACAATGAGTAATGTAAAAAGATTCACAGGTTGCAAGAGTCTTGGGATCTGATTTCACAACTTAATGATATCCTATGTCGTTGGGATGTCGATGTCAATTCATTATCTTGGGTTCATGTCACAACCCACCTAGGTCCTATGAGTTTTCACATTACCCTATATTTCCCCCATTTTTAAGAAAAATATTCTGCTTAAAATTCGCCAGAGTCTACCTTGAAATATAAAGATCTATACCTATACATGCACTCGTCTTATGAAGTTAGAATCTCATTAACTATAAATGACTAACATAAACTACCAAACTCACCCATAGCTGCCTAGAATCGTAGCTACATCATCATGGTAATAGTCATAATTGGAATAATACCGATTCACCCACAATGTCATAAATATTTATCACTATAACATGCCAATATATTTCTCTATCACATACTCAGAATACACTAATAATTAGATTCTTATAAAATTGTATAAATATACATACAATACGAGGGATTTCCAACCCCAATTTATTATACCAACATGAATAGTATCTTCTAATCTTGCTCATGAGCACCAACCTTCAGTTGGGCTCCATTTCTTGACCTACCAACTAAAAATCAAAATAAAGGCATGAGTCCAAGCAAACTCAGTTATTAAGCTGACTAGAGAATAATAATCAACCCAAAAATAACATATTTTAAACCAAACCATGAATACAGACATTACAATGTAATCATACCATGAGGCCTAAGTCCTTATTATTCCAATACAACGTCGTATGCCATTCAAGTGTAATCATATGTCACAAATGTCACATCTTTATTGTACATAATATATCTCCTCATTTGGATATATAATATCATAATAGTGTCATCTAGGCATTACATATCAAGTCTACACCACCATGGCACATCATACCATAATTATGCCATGCAGGCACTATATACTATAATTGTGCCATGCAGGCACAACATAGTACCATTATGTCATATTGGTATAAAACATATCATGTCGTATTTGTGCCATCCTCGCATCTCATAGTATATCCATGCAAGAATTATATCAAAAGCAATTTGTTTCTCCTGCCTATATACCAAGTCATGGAATGCTTCCCATTCCATCAATACATATATTCCTTTGATAATCAAAATCCCCCACCAATTCACACATATATACATAAAAAAAGAATCAAGGGATATTTCCTATCCCAATCAATCATTCATTCACACATTCACATAACATAATAACATCAAAAAATGCAACATAATGGGATACTTGCTATCCCCATCTATTCGAGCATTTGCATATTATCATCATTACCAATTCATAGACAATAACAAGATATTATCTTTCCCTACTTCATACAAATAGATATTCTTTTTCCCCATCAATCATCCATCCACCCATCACATAATACAATCATGTAATGGAAAACATGGTAGCCGTAATCAAGGGATACTCACTATCCCTATAAATCATACATACACACATAAAAAGGAAGCAAGCCTACTTATCTTACAACTTCTTAATTCCATGCCTTCCCATTCTGCTCAATGGTCCTACACATACAACAATTCCATTCACTTACAAAGGCAACTTTAACTAATTCATATCAAGCCAACGAATTACAATTTCTAGATATTATGACAAGTCCATTGACAAATGTATATACCTATCAAGTGCACAACTGCACTCTAACATTAGCTACAGGTCTATCTAACTTACATTCCTCTTTAATCATTTCCTAATCATATATTTAATGTATTAAATATATTATTTTAATTCCTCTTTCATAGCCAAGTTCAGGTTGCCATATGATTAGTTAATCACATCATTTCCTTCATGGAAGCTTTTCATCAAACATGTGAGTAGCACCATTTAACTTAACATTTTTCCTTAAGGTATATTGACTCTACTCATTTTCAATTACATACAGTAACAATTAACAATAATTTAACATCAATAACAATGAATTAACCTCAATAATAGGTTAATTACACTCTAAATTTCATTAAATAGTTGTAGCCATGCTTGATACACAATATTCATTTCAATTAAGCCTTAGGTCCAAATAAGTTCAACAACTCTTAAATCAACTAATTAAGTATTTCTCCCATGAGTTTGGCAAAAATCCTCATCATTTTACCCAAAAAATACTATTTACGGAGGGTATAAAATTCTTGCAAACTAAAATTCTTTGATTCAGTTAGGGAAAATGAACTCACCTTTGATTTCCTGCTTAGCTGACTTCCCAAAATGAGAATCCAAGCTCAAAGTACTTCATAGCCTCCTTAATTTGTAGCAACACCAATTATCTTCTTCTTCCCTCATTCCAACAACTAAAACTTAGGGTTAGTGGCGTGAATGACTGATTACATGCCTAAAACATCTTATTTCCTAGCAAAAAAATAAGAAATTGGGGCCTAAAAGAGTTAGGGTAGAGGGTTTGGGTATGGGAGAAGAGAGGACATTGAATGGAATGAAAATGGGTTGAAACAACCCTGAAATAATCTGGTTTTCACTACTCTAGTGCATCATTGCCATACTAGCATTGTGGCGCCCAAATTGCTGGACAACATTGATGGTTCAAATTATAATTCCTCTCAACTGTACGAAGTATAGTAGTATAATGTGCAATGTGAGGGTTGATATCATAGAGAATGGTCAAATTGACTTAATCAATTCTAGTTATAGAACTCCCCTTGTTATAAAAAGAATGTATTTATAACTATATGAATATGGAGTAATGATTGGTGTAATTTCAAAAATTTAGAAATTTAATGGAATGTAGAGAAATCAATGACTAATAATAATGTAGGGAGATTAGCAAGATGCAAAGGTATAGGGATTCGATTTCACCACTAGATGATGCTCCTTTGCTAGTAGAATGTTGAGTTCAATGCCTCACTTGGGTTCATTATTTCAAAATTAAGATTGTTACCATTAGGTGTGTGGATTTAAATCAAGTGTTTTTACTCATTCCAATTACCTATGATGTATAATATAATTGAGATGAAAACCCTCTCAAGAACATAAGAACCAAAATAGCATGGTTTAGCATATGGTGTCTACCTTAACCATCTATCCTTTTCATTCAAGGGAGCTCATGGTTTAGCATATGATATCTACCTTAACCATGCTTAGATAATTAATCTAACTTATAATATTAGTGATCAAGCAATAAAATAAATTAAATCATTGCAAACAACATCATGAATGAAATAAGATCATATAGCCATTAATAACCAACAATCCACACAATAAAGAGTATAAAAAAGGGTTACATCTTCACCTTATAAAAAGAGATTTAGTTCATAAGAAAAGCCAAAACAAAGCCCTTAGACTGGATGATCATAATGAAGAACATCTTCTCTCCCTCTTCTTGCTTACTTGCAATCTCTCCTTCTTCTCCATAAGAAAACTCCAAGAATTTGCCTCCAAACCATCAAAAATAACTCTCAAAATGGTAGTAAGAAAGAACCCCTCAAAAACAATAACTTCCTCCTTTAAAACCCCCAACTATGCACTTAATAAAAAAAAATCTAAAATTATGGGATGCCAGTGGTTGTGGGTTCTGGATGTCTCCTTTGCAGCTTGATTTTTAGCTCATTTGCATCAGTTTCTTTTCCATCTTTTGAGCTTCTACTTTTCCTTCCATTATCTCTTCTTTCCTATCTTCCAAACACCTAGAAAATCCAATAAATAAATACAAAATTCTTCTAAAAGAAATGAGGATTTGCAAATAATTAAGCTTAAACAAAGATAATGTAAGTGAATAAAATTCACTCCTCAAATACCCCCAAACTTATTTGCTCATCCTTGAGCAAAATAGAAACACAAAAACATAAAGGACATAACTATAATATAGTAACAAAACACAAACTCGCAAAGGACATAATGAACATTGATCTCAGTCACTAATTAAAAAACCTCCATAAAATAAGCATAGTTAAGAAGAACTATCAAGATATCATATATATCTTTCAATTTCTAACTAGAGCCTTTTCCTTTGCACCTTAGATTCCATGTGCATATGCAAAAATTATAGCCATTTCAATCTACATCTTTTCACATTTATATTCATTCAAGCAACTGAGTAATACATATTCAATGCAACACTGAGAATTCACAAATTAAACCAAACAGATTACTTTAGATGAGCATTTGATATTTTTGTGTGCTCTATTACAATCACATTCCACATAATTTTTTATATACCCATCTCTCTAAACACCAATCTTCCCCTTTCTACTTGGGATTGCGATTCAGGTTCTTTGTCCTGAATAATTTCTGACTCGGCCAATCGAGTCAGTGGCTAATTGTATTCGACCAACATAGATTGCAATTTTCCTCCTCCAATCTCCCATTTATTGCTTTTGATGCTAAGATTGGAG
>JAYJMB010004034.1:0-13400 GCA_036873735.1 Pouteria campechiana | reverse complement strand
TTAGACCAATTCAAAAGAAATAATGTTTGGACTATTGTTCCAAGACCAAATCATCAATCTGCTATAGGAACTAAATGGATCTTTAGGAACAAATCAGATGAATTTGGAATTGTAGTGAGAAATAAAGCAAGATTAGTAGCAAAAGGGTTCTATCAAGAGGAAGGCATTGATTTTGAAGAATCATATGCTCCTGTTGTAAGAAGTGAAGTCATTAGAATGCTATTTACATTTGCATCCTTTATAAATTTCAAGTTATATTAGATGGATGTAAAGTGTGCATCCTTAAATGGACTTATTACTAAAGAGGTTTACATAGGACAACCACCTAAGTTTGAAGATCCTCATAAACCAGATCATGCATTTAAACTTAAGAAAGCCCTCTATGGTTTAAAACAAGCTCCTAGAGCCTGCTATGAAAGGTTAAGCAAATTTCTCATTGAGAAAGATTTTTCAAGAGGCAAAGTTAATACTACACTCTTCATTAAGCATGCAATGAAAGATACTCTTATAGTTCAAGTATACATTGATGATATAGTATTTGGCGCAATTAATGAAAATCTTAGCAAAACAATTTCCAAGACAATGCAGGGAGAATTTGAAATAAACTTGATGGGTGAACTCAAGTTCTTCTTGGGATCGCAAATTAAGTCGATAAAAGAAGGAATCTTCATTTACCAAGCCAAATACATAAAAGAACCACTAAAGAAATTCAACGTTGGAGATGGAAAAAGGTATGGGACGTCATTGAGCATTTTAATAAAAATGGACAAAGATTAAAGAGGTAAGTCTATCTATCAAAACTTTATAGAAGCATGATAAGTTTTCTTCTATATTAGACTGCTAGTAAAAATTGATATATTATTTAGTGTATGTATGTGTGTTAGATTCCAATTAGAACCAAAACAGTCACATCATATTGTTGTAAAAAGAATATGCAGATATCTTTTAGATACACCTAATCTTGGATTATGGTATCCAAAAGGTTCATATTTTAATTTAATATATTACTCAGATGCAGATTTTGCTGGATATAAAGTACATAGAAAGAGTACCTTAGGTTCTTACCAATTTCTAGAAAGCATGATTATCTCATGATTTTATAAGAAGCAAACATTAGTTGCATTATCAACTGCAGAGGCTGAATATGTAGCAGTGGGTAGTTGTTGTGCACAGATCCTATGGATGAAACAGTCACTAAAAGACTTTGGCCTTAACTTTGTTGATATACCTATCAGATGTGACAATACTAGTGTTATAAATCTAACCAAGAATCCAATTCTAAATTCTAGAACTAAACATATAGAAATCAGGCATCATTTTATTAGGGACCATGTTCAAAATCACGACATTAGCTTAGAATTTGTCCCAAAAAAAAATCAGCTAGCAGACATCTTCACAAAATCATTACTAGAAGAAAGATTCAAAATGATAAGAAGAGAATTAGGCATACTAGATCTAAGTGCATAAAATGCACATTTCATTAAACAAAGTATTAATAATAACATCTTTATTAAAAAAATTATTTAACTAATAAGCAAGAACATCTATTATAGCTTCCAGCTCCACAATACACTGATTAGCCTCTGCCAATTCTTCTTCTAGCTATGTTATCCATCGCCTTATCATATGCTACAGTAAAACCCCACACCCCCACCTTATGTATTTTTACCTCGCATTACCAAATGCGGGATGCTAATAGTTTCCTCTCAACTCCTAATTTCCACACAAATTCTACAAAAACCTTGGTAGTCTACCTTGAATTATCAGGGTTTGGACCTAGAATACATATATTTAATATATAAAAACTGAAATATCATATTATACTCCTATATAATCATTAATAAATTAAATTCATAATTTTAAATAATCATAAACATCAATATTATTTAACTAAATCACACCCATACCCACATTCGTCTACCCAAAATTCTATAACTATTACATGCCATTATATTTTATTTACATCATTTGGAATAAAATACAATCATACATAATTACATAATGGGATTCCAATCCCAATATTCTAGCATACCACTGAAATATTTTCTACTCTTGCTCGTCAATCCCAACCCACGGGTGGAATTCTTTACCTATCCTGTAAGCTAAAAAAAATTAAATAAGAAGGTGTGAGTCCGAGCAACTCAATAAGTAGGCAAAAACAATATTAAATAATGATTAAACTTAAGTCACATGTCCTAACCAAGAACATGAATTAACTATAACATGTAATCACATCATCAACATACTCATGAGGTAATTAGCCTTAGTGATTCAATAACTCAAACAAGTGTATGTAATACTTCCATGAGACTAAAGTCTCATTTTCTAATCCAACGGCCTACTCCATTCAGGCGCATAACACCACACCCATGCCATCGAGGCATGACATGTTAGTTATAGGCCATACTAGCTTCACATTTCATAACTATGTCATTCATGCATAGTATCCTAACTATGTCATCCACATCATATCATTCCACGCAAATACTACACATCATATTAAAACTATACCATCAGGCATAACTCTACAACTATGCCGTTGGCACAACACAATATCATTATATCAATTCTAGGCCATTCGGCCTATCTTACATCATAATTTTCTCATAAAGGCACGTCATACAAATCTCATATATTTTACTATGCCATTCAGGCACAGTATTTCATCATTCTGGCAATCACATATCATGGAACGACTTCACATTCCATTAATGACTACATTCAATCAATATAGCCTATAACATCACCATCACGAGATATACTCATCCCATTTATTCTATTCAGTATAAATTTAGGATATTTTCTATCCCTATTCATTTAGAAGACATCCATATACAAGAATAAGCTAGCTATGGGATATCCTCTATCCCCATCAGTCATCAACTCAAAATTTCATATATTATCATAATTATCAAAAATAAAATACCATGTATTTCAATTATATGGGGTACTTACTAACCCAAACGTTCATAATTTCATCAAAACCAAATAAGCATCAATCTTTAACAAAATATGGGATAACCATTATCCCTCAACCAAAACATACATGCCCGAAAACAGCCAACGGGATATTCTATATCCCCATCCATGCATTCAATAGACGAAGCCTACTTACATCATAGAACCTTTTTATTACCTTGAACTCTTCAAGCTTGAGTTTTCCAATCCATGCTTCATTCATCCTATATAGAACATATGCATCATATATATCATTTCCATATACCTTACATGACTAGTCCATATCAAGTTAATGCATTACAATGATCCAATACAAGAATCTAACTCACTTAAGAGTTCATTCATCTCTCGAGTGCATAATTATACTTTATCATTCACTAACATAATTCCCTTTGTAATTATTTTTAGATCATTCTTTTCAATGCCATGCTTCATCATTTAATTTATAGCCAATCCCAAATCACCATCAAATGAGTCAACCATGCATGAATTCTCCTTAACTCATTATATCAAATATCTCATAGGCATCCATTAATTGCAAGTTCTTACATAACATGGGATTAGGATTTTCATTCCTAATGATATATAATGAATCCATAGCAATATTAACAATAGATTTACTTTAAATACATGCTAATCAATTTATAATTCAATTAAAACAAGTAAAATCTCATTTTATAATAAAATACCCAATTTACTACTCACGTGATTATTGTTCACAGTAGGGGATCATGCATAATCACATTTAGTCAACTCCAAATCATGCCACGAACACTCTAATGAAGCTATTAATCAAATCCCCTTATCAATTTACATAATTTAATACTTTTTACCCCTAAGGTTACTCTTCACGAATGGGGTTAATGCATAGTCCTGATTGATCAAGTTTAAATCCTTGTAAACCCATCAAATATTATAGATTACTTGTTTTCCCCATAAACTAAATTCACAATTTCATGCAAAACCCACAATTTCCACTGTTCACGAAATGGGTTCTACACCCTAGCATGTAAAAACAAAATTCAATGGAAAAGAAATGTACTCACCATGATTTCCAAGCTTAGCCTCCACTTTTCACACATTTCCATCTCAAAAACTTCAAATTCCATCATGAATCATGATCAATAGGGTTTGAACTCATGAAACCATGCTCAAACAGTTAGAAAATGAAAGTTTGATTTGCAAAATCAAGGTTTCTAATGGGAATACATGTATTTTTCAAGCTAAATCCACAAATATTTGAGTTAGAAAGGTGGATATTTCGTGGCTAGGCCATGGGAAGATAGAGGAGGAAAAAGAGGGGAAAAATGAAATGCATCGGGCCAAAATCGGCCCTAAAAATGCAAATCAACGAACCAGCGCCGCCGGCTCCAATTTTGGCATTGTCGGCACCCAAACTGGTCCTCCAGAAAGTGCCTCACCGTTTTGGAACTAACTCTATCATACAATGTCATATTTAGGTGATTTTTGATGTGTTATGAAGATAATTTCAAGATCTACAACATTCGTGTTTATAACATTTTCTAATTCAATCCAAAAATATGAATAATTTAGTCTCAAAGTGACACCATGTGTTTTAACCCAATTTATAGCTCTAGAGATAGTCAAAGTATTTTAAATCTAGTTTTCTCATATTCTTAATTTATTGAAAGCTAAATTTAAATAGCTACAACTTTCATGTTAGACACTTTTTCTAAATCATCCATTAAATATGGCAAAAATTGTGTACAAGTTGCACTTATACAACTTTCAGCTTCATATTCTTATACAATTGTGCCCAAAATATAAATTAAATTCAAGTTTTTCTTCATTATTTTCCTTTTCCATAGTCTTATTAGTATGTAATCACATAATTATACAAACATTAATACCCTAGGTGTTACAACTACACATCCCTTTGTCAAAAGACGATCAGCATTACGATTGGATCCTCTAGCATAAAACAGTTCCTCTTTTAACTGTTTTATCTGCCTCTTCAGAAAATAAACTCAAATGGACTCCTTTGATTGATCATTCTCTCTTTCATAGTGAACTTGATTTGTAGAAAACCTTGATGATGCTATATTTGCTTTCTAAAATTTTGGTTAAGCTTCTATCTATATAACACATAAAATTAAAAATACATTAATGCATATTCATTCATCTACCGTGGTAATGATATTGCTAGTGGGTCAAAAGGATAGTTAATGAGTACACTAAAAACTATAATCTATAAGATTCGTAGTTAAGTCAGACTTTAGACTTCGAAATCTCTGAAGCCCCAAACAAGCTCATTAAAAATCTTCGATGAACTAAATAAAAACATTCGAAGATCAGCAAACTCCTCCGAAGTATTGCTTCGAAATATCCAAATCCTAAAATTAAATAATTTTATCCAAATTATCCCTTTCAGAATTGGTATTATTAGTATTTTGGAGATCATCCAAAATTCAAAATCAAATGAATCTTCTCCAAAGGACCTTTTTCGAAATATCCAAAGCCTAAACACATGAGTATTTTGGAGAACTTTATAAAATCGATCCGAAAGCATAAAATTCATTTGAAACTACCTAAACCCCTCTTCTCTGAACTTCCTGAATTGCTCCTTCAGAGAAGACGGTCCATCTTCTCACTTCTTTTAAATCTAAGTCATATTTCTCTCCGTTCACCTTCCTGCCTTCTCCGACTTCACTCCTAGAAATCTCATTTTCTTTTCTAAAAACCTAGAATTCTTTGTAAAAATGGTGAGAACAAAAAGAGTAGAAAGCAAGAGAAAGGAAAGGGAAAACTCTTCACCAAAAAGAATAACCAAGAATGCAAGAGGAGAAACTGATACTCTCAAGGTAATCTTCCAAAATAGTTTATTTGATTATTCTAGGTTCACAAAAAGATATGAGGAGAGAAGAATAATTAGAAGGAATATTTTCATTTTTAGAGACTTTGAAATAGAATTCGAAGTATCAGATTGGTTGAAATATCAAAGTTGGGATGCCTATGTCAGTTATAGAGACAATTTATATCCTAGAATCATAAGAGCTCTAATCTGTAATCTCAACACCAGAACAAAAAGATCATGGATTGTGGAAACAAAAATTGAGCTAATCCAAGAAAGCTTAAGGAATTGCTTCAATCTCCCTGAAGAAGAAGAGGAGATCATATGGCCTTCAAGGGCAATGTTGTTCTCAAATTTAGCAAAAATTGAGATAGATGAGCAAGAAAATTATTTACATGCTAGTCACTTGAATGCCAATCTCAGACTAGCCTATCTCATTGTTATGAACAATGTATACCCAAGAAGAGGAACTACAGAAGATATATCTGAGAAAGATGCCAGAATCATGTGGGCATTAAAGAATAGAAGAAAGCTAAATCTAGCTAGGCTGATGATAGATCACATCCACTTGATCAAGAGCAGCACAAGGTTTCCTTTGCCTTATGGCATGACTCTAACCAACTTGATCAAAGAAGACAGAGTAAATCTCTCCAATGAAGATGAAGAGCCTCTAAGGAACATTGATAGATTGGATGAGCAAGATTGAAAAGAATGGGCTTTCAGCATACTGCACAAGGTTGGATCACTAAAAGACCAAGAAGAGCAACTCAGTTGAAAGGATCTAGACCTGGTGAAAGTCCTTAATGAAGAAATGATATTGTTGCTACAGAATAAGCTACTGAATAAGGACATGAACTCTCCTCACATGAAGAAGAAGAGATAACTGAAAGATAAGAGTTCATCAGTCCATTAGTAGAAAGAATAGAAGAATTCTCTAGCAAAGAAGAACTAAGAGAAGCTAAGAGAACAGAAGATGTTCCAAGAGAGGAACAAAGAATAGAAATAGAAGATATTGTAGAAGAACATGAAGAAATAGCAGCAACAGACATGCCATCTCACACCCCCATTAGATCCCCTTCACCTTCTAGACACACTCACACCCATCAACCATACACCTCATCAACTCCCAATATAGAACACATGCTACAACACCTAAATCAAAAAATACTCATGATTGAACACTTTTTGCAAGCCTTAGTTCTTCAGATGAATGGAATGAATCATAACCATTCCACTGCTATGTCATCAATGATTCTTAGAGTTGATAAAACTAAACAGAAACTTAATTCTCTACAAGCTCTAGCATAATCATTCACAGGTCAAACCCATTTCACTCCACCTCAAACTCATTTCGATCAATCTCAAACTCACTTTCCATCCCCTCCATATCATTTTTCTCCACTGAGACCAAACTCACCAATAACAATGTAGTCTTCTCTTTCATCTTCAGCTCCTCATCCATCATCACCCTCTGTCATTCAAGAGGTTGCTCAACCAACAAGTCAATCTACTAACTTGAATTTCATCATTCTATACATTCCCCTTCCACAACCGCAGATTTCTCCACCATCACCATCACCATCACCATCAGTTCAAACTCCCTTGTGTTATATCTGGATTCCATCACGATTTGAAGATCCCATGGATTTAGTGATGGAGTTTATCAGAAGAGGAATAATAATTCCTGAAAGAATTGATGAAATTCCACCGGAGTGGGTTGATGCTACTCCTATAAATCGTCCACCAAAAGGTTCTCCCTCCAAAAAGGAAGTTGTTGATGAAAATCCTAATTATATCCTTCATATACCCAATACAATTAAGATGACAGAATCTGAGTTTGCCAGCAAAATAAAAATAAACTATGAAGTCTTTAGGATGTTTCTATCTCAATCAATTCTTCTATCTCCTCAAGATTATCCATTTTTCGAACTTGAGGATCCTAATTTTTTGCATAGAATTATCTCTCTTCCCGATCCTACATTCACTCCAAAGAACCACAAAATTCAAATTTCTGATAGAGAGTCAATTATTCAGAATTACTCTGAAAAACTTCTACAAATGCTTCTAATGTCACAACCCATTTGAAAAGATTTTCCATCTCCATCAAATCCTCACAAATTCTTTATTTTCACTATGTAAGAATTCACTTTCTACAATACTACCAACCTAGAGGCCATTGCTGATAATCTCCCTCCCCCATATCCTCAAATAGATGATCCTTTTCTCCAAGACAGGATAAGGTAGATACAGTCTTCACCAAGATGGCAACATCTTCTAGCTTCTTCACTTACTTCAAAAGCCAAAAATCTCAGCAAACCACCTCCTTTTACTACCAAAAACAAAAGCCACCTGCTATCCCAAAACCAAAACCATCACCTTCTTCCTCAAAGCCATCCACTTCGAAACCAAAGAGGAAAGCAAGAATTTCACCTCCTCAGGAACACAAGAAGGCTCCTTATGAGAGAATCACACTGTACCATGATGAGTATAGAGCTCGATTGAATGAAAACACAGAAGCTCTTATGAAAGGGCTTCCTCCAGTCTTTCCTGAGTTGTTGGATCTAAAATATCTAGAAAGAATTGATATCATCTATATTCATAATTGTGGACCCATTGCATACACACGTGAGCCTCCTATCGCAGTTCCACAAGATCCATTTTTTATCTCTTCTCCTCCACCAAAAAGGGTTAGAACATTCAAGCCCTTTCCCAAACCATCTTCTTCTGAATCCCAACCATCCTCTTTTGAACCTAAGCTACCTCTTCCACCTCTTAAAGATGCCTTTCTCAAGACATACAAGAGAAAACCCAAACCACCTAAATAAATGTGCTCCATTTCATATTCGTTTCTCTATAATGTAATTTTTTTATTTCTTCTTGATGTATCTACATTGTATATAAAAAAAATTTCAATGCAAAGTTCCATATCTATATGCATTTCTTTTCTGTCACATACTGGTACTTGTTTTCACCTTTTGATTATGACAAAAAGGGGGAGAAAATGTGTGACATAAAATTAAAAGGCAGAAAATGTGATAATGTGATACAAAATGATACTTGCATAGTATATGAATGAAATTTCTATGTTGCATATTTAAAATAATATGCATCAATTCAAGGGGAGTAACTCTGAATTTAGCCAATTGAAATTTTTCTAATATATCTGCAAAATAAGTTGCATTAGATTTGTGTTAGACAAGTTTTGAAAGGTACATCACTCACTGTTTTGTCATCATAAAAAATGGGGAGAATGTTGAACCATGTTGTATAGCTTGATTTTGATGATGAACATTCTTAACCAAGTATGTTTTGATGTTGAACAAAAGTATGAGTGAAACATTAATGTACTAACATATTGCTCTCAAGAATATTGCAGAAAGATAAACTCATACTCAACTTGAGAATAACCTTTATGATGACAATAGGAAGACATAAAGAAAATGCTCTTTACAAAATTAAGTATATAAAATTTTGTATATACTTAATTCAAGAAAAACAAAATCTGAAGTGTTAAAGACATGCTTGGAAGCCAATAGACCATCTTCGGAGTCCTTGCGGGCTTCGGAGAAAATCACATTGCTTTGGACACATCTTAATGAACTTTGGAGAAGATGGTTGAAGCTTCCAAAACCGACATGATATGGCTCAGAAATATTTAGACAAGCATTGGTGTCTTTACAATTATAAGTGCACTTTAGAGAAAATTTAAATACTTTGGACAAGTCATAGCATGCTTTGAAAAAAGTTGAAGTGCTTCGGAGAAGTTATGAAAGTCTTGAAGATATCTCTGTACACTTCAGAAATAACATGATAAGCTTCAAAGATAATCAGTTATGCTTCGGAATAAACAGACATGCTTCAGAGAACCTAAAATCATGTTTCAGAAAGAATTCAGATAATCTTTGAAAACAATGATCATGTTTCGAAGATGTTTGACCAAGGCTTCAGATTACTTTTTCGAAGGTAATATAAGTTCAGAAAATCTAAACTTCTCTCAACAAGTGACTAATGCAACTAAGAAGGATTACTATCACTTTGGAAAATCTGAAAAAAATAATTCAAATTATTTAAAATTAGTCAAGACACCACATGTTCACTTATCGCTTTGGAATACTTGATACGAAAAGTGAACGTTTGGAAAAGTTAGCGACAGAAGTAACAAACCAATACCAGAAGCCAACAAAGTCAAAGGTCAAACAAAAGATAAGGTAAAGAAAAATATTTTCAAACATTTCAATGTCTACCAAGATTGGCAATGGAAAAATCTCTCTCAACCTATAAAAGAGAGATTCAGATGCAGAAGAAAATAACCCGATTGAATATTTTTTGAACTTTGTTGATCATACGAAGAGCATTTTGAATCTTCCTCCAAAAGTTCAACTCCAACGGATACAACTCAGTCAGAGCTATCAAAATTCAAATCTCTACTTGATCAAAGAGTTTGAATCTTTTACTCTTACTATTTAATCTTTCACTTAAAATTTTGAATTTATGTACAAATATGCATAAGAGACATTAATCTCTACACTTTATTTTAGTATTTGGCAACACAAGCAAAGTGCTTAGTGTTTATGTATAGAGAGATAAGCAAGTTGGAAACTTTTTGAAAGGGTGTAAGTTTGTTGGTGAGCTATGGAAAACCAACAAGTTGTGAAAGTTTCTGGTTAGCTTAGAAAACTAGTAAGTTAGTTGGTGAGCTTGTTGTAAAACCAACGTGTATTTGATCAGGTTGATCAAGATATTAGTGGAACCTGAGCTCAATAGAGAAGACGGACTCAGAGAAGTAGAGTAGGAACCCAGGAAGGGCCGAACCACTATAAAAATCTTATGTTGTTTATTATTCAATCTATTTTATTTATTCTTTTAGCACCATAATCATTTGATTTGAGCCAAAAGTTTTAAAAGCTCAAGCTCAATTCTCCACCCGCACCCCCCCCCCCACCCTCTCTTGAGCTACCATTACATAAGGGACCAACAAGATGATGTGATTTTCAATTTATTTTTTATCTGAGATAAGCATGATTGTCTGAGAGCATGATATTATACGTGGCTTACTTATGATTAGGAGATTTTACTTTGTATACACTTGAATGACTAATCTCTTAACTTTATATTATGTGCATAAGTAAAGCAATGAAAAGCATATGGTTTGGAGCATGCATAAACGATTCAGAATAATATACTTTCAGTTTTGAAACAATCTAATCAAAGCTTTAAAGATGATCATAATCTCTTGAAAGTTTGAAACTTTAGATTTGAAGATTGCGTTATTGTCTTGAATTACTATGATATTCAAAAATGATTACTTGATTGTCTTCAACCCCTCTAGATCTCTCATAAGTTGATTCTTTTGATATCTTTTGATTTCTCTTGTTCCTGCAGCTCCTACATGGAGTCATTTGCTTAGGTCTTTCCAACCTTGTTAGCTTTGTCATATATAATCTCTTATGTATCTTTAACAAAGCTACACATGTATATTCCAACCAACATAGTGCGAGACAAGAATTTCAAAATTTTAGAATCTATAATAGATATCATTAATGTATAAAGGTTTGTAAATAACTTATCCCTGAGCAAGAATGTTGAAGAATGATTTGGCCATGAGAATCTCTTCATAAGTTAAATTTTGGTAGTGATGGCTTCCCCGAAATGATTATTGTCTCTCATTGTAATTGGTCCCATGTAGTACATAGCTCAAGAGGAGAGGGGTGAATTGAGCATATAAAAATTATGGCCAAAAATGATATTGTAATGTATATGAGATTTCTATAGTTGTTCGTACAATTATGATGTCTTCTCCATGCATAGATTTTCCTTTCCTTACTTTTTCACTTTTCAAGAAGGTTATCGTGTGTGTGTGTAATGATGTATGTGATGTAAAGATAAGATAATAGCATGTAAGGTAAAGTGATGTAAAGATAAGATAATAGTATGCAAGGTAAAGTAATCAAGTAGGCAGTACACATAACAACTTTTATAGTTGTTCGGGCACCCCATCCCTACCTCCTCTCTTCTAAGAGCACGCACTCATTGTGGCTTGAATTCCACTATGTCCCATATAATGGAAATACAATAGTGCTCCCAGCACTCTTCTAAATTCCAGCTCTAAGGGGCATAAATAAGTGTTCCCAATATTCTTTTGGATTCCAGCTCCAAAGGGGCATAAACATAGTTCTCTTAACACTCTTTTGGTTTTCATGAGCTCAATAGAAAACTCACTGGCTTCAAAGATCACCAGCAAACTTGTTAGTTTTCTTGAGCTCACCATAAACTCATATAGCTAATTTACAACACTTAATTTTTACATCACTTTGCCTCTTTTACTAGGCTAAATTGTACAAAGTTTAAGCACATATAAAATGATTACTTGTGAAGGTACATTAGATATCAATACTCTAGAAATATGATTGAGATAGATCTTTGTGGCTCATCATCTATCAGCAAAATGGAGATTGATTATCTTCGAGCAAGCATTTGTCTATTTGAGAGAGGTTACTCGTTTAAGCTTTTTTCTCCTTTTCATCTTTCTCTAAGTTTCCTCAACCTTCTTGGTTGTCATTGCACTACCTTTATTTGCTTTAGAAATTTCTGTTCATTGGAGGTAGTTAGCTTCCTTTGAATGTTGAAGACTGTTCTGAATTTTCTCCTATAGAAAAGTTTTCTTCTTCGATAAACTCATTCTAACTAGAAAGCTTGTTCTGAATTTTCTCCTATAGAAAAGTTGTCTTCTTCGATAAACTCATTCTAACTAGAAAGCCTGTGGTGTCATCCTTGAAGAAGATGCCTTCTCAATTTTGGCAAACACCAGCTAAAGACTTTTTGCATGACTGACTCTTTCATTCCTTTGGAAAGATGCCCATTGAGCTTGAAGGGATGCAGCCTCTAAAAATTGCAATGTTTGTTAGAGTGAAGATTGCTTTCCTTTGAATTTCTTTCCATCTCTAGCTAAGCTTGATTTGTCTGGTGTTTAATAAGATTTTCTTTGAGTGAAAGTTCGACCAAAGAGTGTAGCCAATATTGTCTGGAAGTAGCTTCTACTCATCATGATATGCCATAGAAATTCAGCCATAGTTTGTCTGAAGACTATGTCTGATCAAGTCCTAGTTTGTCTCTTGTAAGTAACAGACAAATTAGCTTTGAGTAGATCTGTAATTCCCCGCACCCCCACCCCATGTATTCTAACCACGCCACCCCATGGCCGATGCAGAACGCCACATTTCCCTTCTTTTTCAGGAAAATCTTCTCATAAACCCAAAATTTCCCTATTTTAAGGAAAATATCCTGCCTAAAATTTGACAGAGTCGTCGGTGGAGTAGGGGCATATTTTCAAAATTACCAAAATGCCCCCGTTGGTGGAACAGGGGCATATTTTCAAAACTCCCAAAATACCCCTACGGTTGAGCTGGAATCCCTAAATTACCCCATAAGACCTAGAGCCTATAAATACCCCCTCATTCCTTTTGGGAGGGGGACTTTTGGAGAGAGGATTTTGGAGCTTAAGGGGTCTTCAAGAGGCAGGTGCCTCACTTGACACCAGTAGCCTTTGGCCACTAGTAATCTATCTAATGCCTGAGGGCACTTTATCATGGCCCCACCATGGTACACACATGGGTCCCACCCATGTATGGTA
>JAYJMB010004033.1:0-13405 GCA_036873735.1 Pouteria campechiana | reverse complement strand
CTTACTCACACTACTACAGAAAATTAGATTGGAGCAAGGTTCTAAATTTGGGTGCCCACGACAGCACCACCAATAACTAAGTGCATACATTCAAGGGGAGCTTACCCATGTAGGGGGAGCCCCACTAAGTCAATAGAAGCACATTGCACATTTGGCATTTTTTATGAAAGGTTTATCATTGAAATATTTTATCATCATCAAAAAGATGGAAAATGTTAAGTCTAACCCCTTTACTAAGCTTGATTTTGATGATGAATGAGATTAAATAGCTTAGTTTTGATTATAAACAAACAAATGAGTGAAGAATTAAGGTACTAACAAGTTACTTTCCAAGTGATGCAACATTAAAATATCAAAATAGATTAAAGAGAGTAACTATAAGTAATAAAAGATGTTAATTATAAAATTATTACATTAACCCTTCAAAGGAAGATACTTTAAAAAGGAATGCTTACATAAAAGTTATTTAGAAATTTCTTAGAAGTAAATCAAAATCTGTTCAGAAACTTAGCATTAAAATCAGAAGTTAAGAGGTATTCAATAATCAACTCACAAACTTGTTAGAAGTATGTTAAAACCCCATCATAAATATAATGCAAAACTCAAAATTCATCTAGAAGAAAATTCTAAAGTCAGAATCTTCTCAGAAGACCTTTAGAAATATTACAGAAATACATCAGAAGTAAACTGAAAAAGTCAAGAACATCATAAGTAAATTTGACCCTCAAAGTTAAATTAGAAGAATTATTCCACATTCAAAAGAACCTTAGAAACAATATCAAGACATACAGAATTACTATAAAAGATATTTCAACATGTCAAAAACAACTTAGAATGCTGACACAATACTCAAAAGATCCTCAAAAGTAACTCAGAAGCCTTCTCAGAGGCATTTTCAAGAAGTCAAGAGTTAAAGAAAAATATCCGAAGTTAAATCCAATCTTCATAGGTATCTCAAAAGTACTTCAGAATTTTAGAATATGACCATTGAAGGCTAAATCAATGCATAAAAAATCTGAAGAGAATACTACCAAGAAATCACTTATCATAGAAATTCTGAGGAACCCCTTCAGAAATTCTATTAGTTGTGGATCGTATGTCAGAAATTCTTGGTACTTGATGCAGAAATTCTAAAGCCTAACAAAATGTAGAAGTCGTTACCAACTCTGACTAACAAATTTGAAAATGCTGCAAAAGGTTGCATTGGTTAAATCATTTCAAAGCTTACGAAAAATGATTAAGGCAACACTTAAAGATTTCTGAGAACATACTAAAAATTATCTGATTCAAATGTTTAAAAAGAAGCATTCAAGATCTTCCATCATTCACCTCCAACTGCTACAATATTGCCAAAGCATTCAAAGCCAAGATCTATGTCAACTTCAAAAGGAGTTTGAATCTAATCTTATTGCATACTTTGATCATTTAATTAAGTTTTAATTTTCATACAAGTCGGCCTAAGTAAGAGACATTAATCTATACATTTTCTTTTGGAAAAATAGTGAGTTAGTTGGTGAGCTCTAAGAAACCAACAGTTTGTAAAAGTTTTTGGCTAGCTTGGAAAGCTAGTAAGTTAGTTGGGGAGACTGACTCAGAGAAGTGGAGTAGGAACCTAGAAAGGGCCTAACCACTATAAAAATCTTATGCATATGTGCTATGAGTTTTACTTTCTTTTATTTTAGGCACACTCTCAAGTTATTGGCCCTTATCTTTTAAAGCTCAATTCAACCCTCCCCCCTCCTCCCCCCCGCCCTCTTTTATCTTGAGTTACCATCCAGTTAGGACCAATAGTTAATATTATCTTTATTGTTTGAATTGAATATATGTCCAATCTACTATAGATTCCTGATATACATTTGATCACATAGTCATTTTCTTTTGCATTCACTGAGTACTTGAAACAATCTTGGTGACCAAGTATGTATAGCTCAGTTTGAACTCTATAATTTAGTGTAATTATTCTTTGAGATGAATATTAGATAAAAGGAAAGCATGAATAAGGAATCATTATTTAGTTGGGGGGATCAAATCTTCATGAACCAAAAAGAAAATAAGTTTGGGGGTGTGGTAGTAATACAGCTCAAGGATTAGGGGGGATCACATTCAAGAAAAAAAGATAAATATGAGGAATGTGATAGTAATAAAGCCCATAAAATGAAAATAAGAAGAGTAAAGGAAGTAGAACATTATATGCATATCTATTATAGTCTCTCTTAATCCATGAATTCTTAAAGTTTGTACTAAGTATTTTTTACTTATTTACATGAATTAATCTCAGTATGAAGTGATTTAAATTGCAATGGTTATAACTCTTTGTAAATGCACTAGGAATCAAAGACATATAAGATGATATTCAAGTTGAAATTCTTGATAAACATGACATTTTGACATTTTCTTCCAAGCTTTGTTAACTCTCTTAAGGTTTTTGGTAAACTTGATCAATGTTGTTTTTGTGTTCTTCTTGAGTTTTGCTCGAGGACAAGCAAAAAGCTAAGTTTGGGGGTGTTTGATAAGTGAATTCCATTCACTTATACCATATCCTTTGAGCATTGTTTTTAGTTGATTCTTGAGATATTCTGAATTGATTTTGAAATGTTTATTTATTTTTGTTTGCAAGTAAATGAGAGTAGAAAGAGTGAAGAAATGAAGAAAGAAGCTGTGAAAGAAGAATAGGATGCAATGCAGTATGAAACGTGAAGGTAAACAACCAAGAGAAGGACTAAGTTTGGCATTTTAGCAAGTTAGTGTTGCGACATTGAAAGCCTATGGTAGTACTAATTCAAAAGATGGAAAATTAGGCATTATAACAAGGTTATGTTGCAGCATTAAGATGGAGAAATGGGCAATCAACAAACTTAGCCGCACTAAATGGCTATGCCGCAACATTGGAACTTCAGACACCACTCCAGATTTTCTACAAATGCGTGGAAATGATGAAAAAAGATAAAAATTGAAGAAAAGAAGTATAAAAAGGATGAGAGCACCCTAGAAGAAAAGAGGGATGTGTGGAGCTATGTTTTGGTGGTTCTTAGAGAAGTTTTTGTAAGGAAAAAGATTCAAGTAGAATTCAAAGCCAAGCATCGATGGGAAGAGTTTGCTACCATTTTTGTCCTTATCTACTTAGTGTTTTCCATTTCTTCTATCATTTGTATCTTCGATTAAAGTTGGGATTCAAATTTTGATGATGTTGTATGAATGTTCTATGGATTCGTAATCCATCATGAGTAGCTAAACCATTCCATCTAGAGGAGAGATGGATCTTGTAATGACATTATGGTGTGATTAATGATTTATATGGTTGAGAGTTCTTATTAGTTTAGTTATGATGCTTGATTCTTAATGCTTTCAATTTACTAGCCATTTATTGAATGAATGTATATTTGGTATTTGACACTTGGGAGAGGTAATCTCAAATACTATCTCAACATCCTAACATGAGACTCTAAATGACTTGAGAGAGCTTTTGGGTGTTGTAAAATCATTCAAAAGAATCATAGAGTTTAATGCATTCTTTACCTTCCAAATTTTGTAGAGATATCAAAATTGGAATGTTGAGAATAGATACTTAGCTCCGCATTTGAGAGAGGGAGTTAAGTGAGTTAGCATTCTTGATTTATGGACTAATAGAATGATCAATGTACAATGAGTTAAGAGCACCATGATTCAAGCACAAGTGAAATCAATCCTCTAGAGCTTCTTTACCTTGAATTCATCCCACCAAAAGCATATCTATTTCTACTTCTAATTTAAATTCTTATTATTTGAGTTTTCCAAATAAAATTAGGATTATCTATTGTAATAGATAGTGATTAATTGAAATATACAATCCTCATGGAGATAATACTCTCTCATCATTATATTACAAAACTCAGTGTCATGCACTTGCGGTTAGTTTGCAACAAACAAGGTTAATTGGGGATTTTAGGGGAAAATTATTATGTAAATAAAGGCAATGTTTTGGGGAGGATTTGGCATGAGGAAGTCCATGTATATTGTTATCCACTTGGTGGACAGCAACGTTGTTTTTTTAGCGATGAATTGAGATGTGCATGAATGATGACTTGGGATAGTGTACTTAATTGATTTTGGGTATAATTGACTCATTTATGATGCTATTGTAATATTAATTATGTTAATTATATGATGTATGTTGTTGGAAATCAGACTTCCTTTGATACATTTGAAGTGCAAGTTAAATGATGAATATGAAGTGTTTCATGAAAGGCCTTAAGGAAAGATAGGGCATATTTGTATAAATTCTATAGTAACCTTTAAGAAGCCATTGAAAGTTGGGTTAACTTGAATTGATAAAAGAAACAATGTTTAAGGAGTGTTAATTAATCTTAAGTTGGGTAATTTAATAAAGAAAGCTTTGTAATGGTGATTCAAGTGAAAACCCCATTTTGGATTGATGAGCTCAGAATATGCCATGTTAAATGACTAAATGCACATATGTTTTGGACCCTCTTTTGATGTAAATTTAGTAGGTTATAAGCATTTTCTAATAAATCTACACTAAACTGGTTATTACTTGATAAGTGAATTTTATGTTGATTTATTATTTTGATTTGTAGTTAAAAGTGGAAGAAGATAAGTGAAGAATTTCTTAGTGTTATGGCATTTCAATTAGGTGTTGCTTTAGTATTTGAAGTAATGTTGGGTACTTGGCAAAATTTTGCAGTTGTCAGAAGTTGTGGACCGTCGTCAAAAGTTTTGAAGAAATTTTGACATTGTTATGCCATATGAATCAGATTTTGCGGCATCAGAATGAAGAAGGACGGAGAATTTGGCATCTGATGTGGTGCAATCTTGATCTTCTAAGGCCATTTTGGGTATAGATGGAGATGATTCATCTCAAGTGAAAATATAAGATCAAAACCTCTGAAGACAAAAAATCAAAATTCAAGTGAAAACATAACATGAGAACCTCTGAAGACATAATGTTAGAAGTTATGAAGTAGTAAAGTATTAACATAAGAACTTCTGACCAAGTGAATTGAATTTTTGAGCACTAAATATTAATGTCGGAACTAAAGTATCTATTTTAGAATCACGGAATCATCAAAAGTTTAGAGGATTTTGTAGTCATTAGAAGTTCTAAATGAGTTTTTCATTGTCAAAAGCATGTTAGAAGTTTTGAAGAGCTTCTGACGTGTCAAAATAACAAACTCAGAATTTCCAAAGTAGACTACTCTTTAGAAGTGCATCAAAAATTCTGAGGATATTCTAACATGGTTAAAAAGCATGACTTTAGATTTTTTAAAGTAGCTTGCCTTTCAAAAGTGTGTCAGAATCTCTAAAGGAGTTCTGATATGAAGAACTAGTTCTGAATGGGTTCTAAATCACATCAAAAGTATAATAGAAGTTTTAAAAGAGTTGTTAAATAGACTCTAAGTGGTTTCTAAAGTTTTTTGAGAAGTGTAGCAAAAGAAAATAGAATTTCTAAATAGTTTTGAGTGGTCTATGAAAGTCTCAAAAGTGCAACTAGAATTTCTGAAGAAGTGCAAAAGTGGGTTCTAACATTCTCAGAAGTGCAACTGAGGCTTGCAGTAGAGGTTCTAAGGCTTGCAGAAGTGCTCAGAAGTGCGACAGAGGTAATTTTGAGGTAGTCTTTGAAGTTCTCAGAAGTGCAAAAAAGATTTTTGAAGAGTGTTGAATGGGTTCTGAGGGTTGTAGAAGTAAGTCAGAAGAGGTTTTGAGCCAAGTTCTAAGGCTTGTAGAAGAGGTGTTAAGTGGGTTCTGAAGCTCTCAAAATGTAACAAAGATTTTTGACATTTTTAGAATTGCAAACAAAATTTCTAAAGGGTTCAAAAGTAACTGCAAAAGTGTAATAAAGGTTCGAAAAATTGCAATAGAACTTCTAAAGTCATGAAGTATTTATCTCAGAAGTATGACAGAATCCTGAAGGAGTTCAAAGGCTCGATGTTCAGAAATTCTGAAGCTCTGTCAAAACTTCTGAAGCAGTGTTTCAAAGTTTAGAAATTTTGAAGCAGCTTAACATGAAAGAACTTTCTAAAGCTCAAAAGGATTTTTCAGCAGCAATTTTCAGAAGTAAATTTGAAAGATTTCAACGTGTTTTAGAAAAATGAAAATTACAAGTAGAAGTTGAAAGTGCAACACTTGTGTGAATTAGAAGTTGTAGATTATTTTTAAATGCGCAAGTTGAGTTATTCTTAGAAGCTAATTTTTAGGTGCATGTGTTGCAAACCCACAATGTGTAGCAACTCATTTTTTTGGAAAACTTCTATTTTATGCACTACAATGATTTGGAAGCTATATTTTTGTGGGAAAATATAAGTTATTATTGGAAGAGGATCTTTATGCATACTAGAAGAATGCTATTATAACCCTACTTCTTGGGTTATTTAAAGGCATCGAGGGACTAAATTACACACACAGAGTTGGATGGTAGAAGTTCTCCAAGGAAGCAAGAGAAGGAATTGAAGTTGTGCAATCATGCATATTTCAGAGAGTTTTCCTTTTGTTTTTATCATGAACTAATTTTATTTTTCTAGGGCAAAGATGTAGCCCTCCTTGATATTCATTGTTAACAGAGATTGTTGGTTTATTAATTCAATATCATCTTGTTTCATTCATTATGTTTAATGCAATCATCTAATTTATTTAATTGTCTGAATTAACTTTTTGATCTTTGAGTACGTGGTTAAGGTAGAAGTCATATGCTAAACCATATACTATGCTCTTTTCAATGAATGAGTAGATGGTTAAAGTATATACCATATGCTAAACTATTCTACTTGGTTCATTAAAGTTCTTCTGATCTTCATGAGTTTTCAATCTCAATTATACTAAACTACATGCCATAGGTAATTGGCACTAGAGAGAATACCTAATTTAAACTTGGATAACTAACGATAATAATCATACAGTCGATAGAATGAACCCAAGATGCTGAATTGATACCAACATCTCAGCAACACTAAATATCATTGAGTAGTGAAATCAAATCCCTAGACTCTTGCAACCTATGAAATCTCATCAACTCACAGCTATTTCTATTCTGATATTGAATCTTGCAATTTTATTTAATTAACATCATTGCATCTTTTGAGTTAGAATAGTTTAATAACTAAATATAATTAAATCAGTTTGACAGTTTCCTATGGGATCGACCCTTTCTAAGCACGTTGTACTGCTATAAACTTATGCACTTGTGAAAAATTATAATTTAACTATCATGGATCAATTGGGATCTCAAGTTGAGATGAATAATGAATTCCAATGAGAACAAGTGTGAAACATGTGATTGAATAGTGAGATCATTGGGTGAAATCCACCAGTTTATGAAATTGAGTTTAAATTCTCATTTGGATGTATGAAGTTACAATTGTTTTATATGTTATGTATGTATCATCCATTGGATATTCATTTGGGAGGCTAAGTCAGGAGCTTGAGGATCTATGAAATTGTACATCAATAAGGTAAGCGGACTCTTTTATGGTTAAATACATTGTTGGATGGGGATAGTAATTATCCCATATGTTATACACGGGCATGTATGAATGGATGGGAATAGTGTATATCCCATGCTTTTCTAAATATTGATGTTTATTATGTTTTATGGATGCATAAATGTTGGGAATAGCAAGTACCTTGGTTTGCAATGGTTGGTGGTTATTTTATGATGTGCATGTGTTGTTTATTGGGATAGAGAGTATTCAATGATTCTTATGAGTGTGCTGATTGATGAGGGATAGTAAAAGTATCCTAGAATTATTTCTTTTGTTGTAATGATATAAATTTTTGAATGAATAGATATGGTGAATATCCCACACATTGCCTTTCAGTGTTATATTACATGAATGTGTGAATTGGTGAGGGATTTTGAGTATCCCAGAATTCATTATTGTAACACCCGGGGTGTTAAAAAGTGGTTAATTCTCAAAAAAAATTCTTAAATTACCATTTGTGGACCAATGTATGTGATTTTATCAAAAAGTAACTTTTACGAGGTGAATTATTTGGGATATGAAGAGTACATGTATTTTGGAATGAAAAGGTGTGAATGTATGTAAAAGGGCATTTAAGTTCAAATATAAATGGACTTGCGCAATCTAAAAGTATATGTGGATAATCATAAGGATTGATTTTGAGTTATTTAAGCAAATTTTATCATGAATTTATGCTATTATAATGTGGAAAAATGATGGAAAAGAAAACTAGAGGGAATGGCTGAAAGAAGGATTGAAAAAGGTCAAGGAAAATGAGGCAGTAGACGGGATGCTGTGGCCTAGAAATGGATGCTACAGCGTCGGATCGAAAGGGTGAGCGTGAGGGCATGGCAGTGAATTGCACGGCGCAGCATGGAAATCCACACCATGACATCAATTGGCAGATTAAAATGGGGTCAGCCCATTCCATTTCATTTTTTCCATTTTGTTTTAGTTTTCTTCCTCCTTTCTATTTTCTATTCATCCCCAACGCCCTAGCCCTAAATTCTACCCCTCTAAGCCTGGGATTCATCTCATTTAGTTAGGAAATCTCGTGGCTTCATCCTATTATGTAGTTAAACTCAAGTTTCATTCTTTTACATGGTGAGGAAAGACAAAAAAATGGTTTTTCTGCAAATTGTGGAGCTTACAAAGAGCTTTGAAATTGGATTATTGCTTGGGGATAGAAGTCATGTATGAAACCAAAGGTAAGCTTCTTTACTCTATACAACTTCATGGTTTTGCTTTGTTGGGGTTTATACCCAACTCATGAATGGGGATTTTGGGAAGATGAAGGAGATTTGTTATTAAAATCAAGGGAAAAGTGATTAATTCAAGTTTAATTAGGTTTGTAGCTTGATTGGATATAAAACACAATGATTAATGCTAATTAGGGTTTCATGAATAATGTTTTGAAAAGGAAATGATGGGAATAACTATTGAAACTATGGGGTAAATGATTAATGGCATGATTATTATGTTTTAGAACATGTATAGATCGATTTGGACCAGTGGAATCAAATTTTAAGCTATGCCCTAAGTAGGGTAAAAAGGGGGTTTGTGTTTGGGTCACGTGAGCCCCAAATTGATGGGATTAAACTTTTAAATAAATTATTATTGAAGTTAATTACATATAGTTATATTGTATGGTGAATATATTTGATTGGAGGTGAGATTTCTCAAGAACACTTGATTGAGTATGTTAGATTTTGACTATTCTTATATAGTATAGATATGAATGGCCTATATGGCTTTGTTGTAATAAGAGAGGTTATGATGTTTATATTGAAAAATGACCTGAACCATGATAGAATGATATCGAATATGCAATGAATGAGGAAGGCATGCCTCATGATTATATATATATATATGACCACATAATTTATGTGCCTAAGGAAATAATTAGTAATGAATAAGGATTTGATAACTGCATTGATTGGAAATGTATAAGAGAACTAATTATTTGGCTTGATATATTTGAGTGAAATCGTCTTGTAATTAAATGGAACTGTTGCTCTGTACAGGATTATCTGAGAAGGATGAAAAGGCATAGAGCTGGAAAGGTGTGGTTTGGAGTTAAAGGCTTGAGGTAAGTAGGCATTTATTTTCATTACATAGTTAGGGATAATGTTTATCCCTTTGTTTGAAATACGGGTGTGTATGTTTTGATTGGGGATAGTGGGTATCTCATACTTGTTAAGATTGATGTTGTCCAGTTGTTAGGGTAATGGGTATCCGTTGGATTGGAATAATTGATGTTGGTTTAGCTTAGATGTCTAATGTGAGGGATAGAGAGTATCTCTTTGTTGTATGTGTAATTTGAAAACTGGTTCAATATGAGCTTGATGGATTGGATAAAAATAACATGAATTTCTTTGTTTGATATTAATTGATGAACATATTTCCATTTATGATTATTTATAATGATGGATATTGATTATCGGATATGAAATGTGCTAATTGTTGATTAATTGTTATTCAATACATTGGTCTACTTACTGAGTTGCCTAGACTTACGCCTTCTTGTTTAAAATTTTAGTTGATAAGTCAAGCAAAGGATTTCTGAGAAAGACTGAAGACATTTGGATGATATGATTGAATGTTGGGATTAGAATCCCATTCTATGTTTGTTTAAATGTGAATTTGTATAATTATGTAAAATTATAATTGATGTATTAAAGAAAGGGATTGACATGTCTTAGGAAATTATATACAATATTGTTACAATATGATATGTTTACCCTAATGTGTAGTGCCATCATAGTGTGATACAAGTCCTGGGCTGTAGATAAAATGGTTCAGTTTAGATTATTGCTTTATGTTTATTAATTCAAATTGCTGTATTTGATAAATGACATATATCAAGTTCTAATCTTGATATTTTTAGGAGAAACTCTATCAAATTTTTGATAGAAACTCCATTAAAATTTATAAATTAGGAAAGGGAATAATAAAATGTATTGGTGTCCTGGAAGGGGACCCGAGTACCCCCACCTAAAAGTGGGCAAATTTAGGTGAAATACAGTGCAAAATGGTAGGTTGTGCCTCAAAAAGCAGGGCGTGATAATTATATAATAGTTGAATAAAGGTTTGTATTTATTGAATGGGAAGCATTTCATGATAGTGTATATAGGTATAGTAAATGAATTGCCCTTAATGTAACATTTATATGATATGATATACATGGTGCCTAGGGAGTATGGTGGTTGGAGGTTATACAATATAATAATTTTGCTTGGCATAATTATTATATGTTATGCTTACATGGCACATTTATGATATGAGGCCCAGAGTTGCCTAGATGTGAGATGTTGGGACTAGGTGGTAAAGTGATTATATTATACACCTGCATGGCATAGAATGTATATTGGGAATAATGAGGATTTGTAATCATGATATGATTACATTGTCATGTTTTATTCATTTTCTATTTCCAAACATGTTGTTTCTATTTGACTATTATTTTCTATTCAACCTACTTACTGAGTTAACCCATGTTGGTCCCATTAGGTGGCTGTACATAAGACGAGGGTGAATTGGGTTTAGAAATTATTTGCTTAACCCCTAAGTAATCAATCTCTCTTTTTTCATGCTTGTATGTCAATCAAAAATAAACTAAATAATATAATAATGGAAAGCAAGAAAGTAAGACTACTACACACATGATCTATAGTGGTTCGAGACTTTCCTTAGCACCTACTCCACTATCCAAGGTTTACTAACCTTGGGTTTCACTATCCTCTGTGGAATCATACTTGGTTTCTCGAGCTAACTAAGAACTCTTATGCTAGTTTCCCAAGCTTACCA
The DNA here is from genome assembly GCA_036873735.1 of Pouteria campechiana. Classification (NCBI taxonomy): domain Eukaryota; kingdom Viridiplantae; phylum Streptophyta; class Magnoliopsida; order Ericales; family Sapotaceae; genus Pouteria; species Pouteria campechiana. Next base: position 2,147 of record JAYJMB010004033.1, on the reverse strand, counting down.
AAAACTTACACTTTTAGCTTTTCCAAGAGCTCATCAACAACTCTTACAATGATAGTTTTCTCAAGAGCTCACCACCAACTCCCCAATCTTAGTTTTTCAATGGACTAACCAAGAACTCTACGATTCAACATATATAGAGAATTGCCTTTATCTAGGTGGATAAGTACACATATTTAAAAAATAAATATAAATGATAAAATAATAAGCATATTATAGTGGATTAAAACTCCCTTGATGTAGTGTTGATGTGGAGTTGAAGGTCTTTGATCTTGGTAGCACCTTGAAGTGAATACACTTGGTAGACTTGAATGAGTTTCTTATTGTTTGATTTGCCTTTGTCACTTAGAACCCTCAAGCTCCTTATATCTTGATAATCTGTAGGAAAACTTGATCCTTGAATAATATTCTTGTAATGCAAAAGATCTTTCCTTGATGTATTTGAAGAAGTTGGCTTTGAATGAATATAGAAAGATGAAAGCTCTTGAATGATATTTGAAGATTAAAGCTCTTGGCCTTTTTGGATCACAAGATGTTTGATAAAGATTAAAGCTCAATCTCTTGCTTCTTTTTCTCACTTCTTAACCTTTGAAACATCCTTGAGCTTCTCCTTAAATAGATCTTCAAAAATCTTAATCATTGAAAAAAGTAGAGCACAACTCATGGCTTTGCAACTTTTGGATTTTTTATCATTGAACGCTGACAGGTGATACTGTAGGTGGCTAGGCCAATTGGCTACATGCCAGGCGATATGGAAGGTGGTATGTCCAAGTGGTTGCGGTTAGTATTCTATAAAAATTCTTGAACCATCCTTATTGTCCATCTACAAGTGGTATTGTAGGTGGTAGGGGATTTGGTAGGTGGTATGCTCTATTTCTTCTTTAGACATGGTTTTTGGTTTGGCTTTTGTGTTCGAAATTAGCAGATGATATCCACAAGTGATTACAGTCTTGCACTTTGAATTTTGAACTTCTGCCACTTTTGCCACTTTGTTATTTTTCATTTTAAATCAAAACATATTTTTCCACATATGATTTACAAAATTTATAGAACATGGATAGATAATGTGAATCATGTTTTTGTAAAGAATGAATTTGTTCGAACTTCAAACATATCTTCATTCTTTCATACATGAATGATAACTTCATGAATCACATATATTTTATTCCTTATCAAATAACAAAAACATATGAATGATCCAATAAATCACAATACGATATACCAAACTAAATGCATTATAGATCTTGATAATCTCTTCATTTCTAAGATTTTAATATACTTGCACTAATAACAACTCACTGTTACATACATATTTCAAGCATATATGAATGTGATCCATTATAGAGTGATATACAAAGATATATTTAGTATGAATCATATTCTCAATCTTTATGCATGTATAAGATATCTTTATAAAACTTGTTTGCATATAATCTAAAACATTGAAATAATAAGCAAGGTTGAATACAATATGGATCAAGATAATTTCTTCTTTATATTTAAACTCATGTCAAACAAGTGTATATGCTTGCATAAATAATGAACCAAATATATACATATCAAGCACATTTATCTGCATATCAAGCTTTCTAAATTGGAAGCATTATTAGCATAAAGCAAGTCTAAATAAAAATTTTAGTAATTATCCAAATCATATCCTTTGGATTAACAATCACCTCCTTTTTTATGATAACAAAACTTGAAGATTTGTGAAATTTAAAGAATGTGCTAATGATCCATTTTCAATTTCAAACTCCTCCTATCTAATTGGAATTTGTAAGCCTATGGAGTTTGACATTTACATGAAAGCTAGTCATGACATATATAATATTATGTTTTTCTTAAAACACTAGTCATAATAAAACTTAAAGACATATATTATCTTCCTCAATTCTTTTCTCCCTTTTTGACTGACAAGTCTTTCTCAATTATTTCTTTCTCACTTATTCTCTCCCTTTATATCATTTTTTTAATTCTTGTCTTCCTCAATTCTTCTACCCCTTTTTGTCATTATCAAACAGGTATATCATGTTGCATGGGAGAAGGGGATTCTATGAATGGGGATTTTTGTAAATGATGAGCAAGAAATAGATGGTTCACAATCAGTCCCTGGCGATGATGCCAAAAACTTGATGGTTGGCCAAAGACTT